>PVKS010032510.1:0-22491 GCA_004027875.1 Aplodontia rufa | reverse complement strand
TAGCAAAACTGCAAATTGAATGACTGTCTGAACATTAGGGGGATGGCTCTATAGGATTCTCAGAGGTGTAGGGAGGGGGATGGGGAGGGGGAGGGTATATGAAGAACTCATAGGAGACTGGAAATTGGGAAGAGGGGGGAACCATCCCAGAAGCCGATGTCATTCCTCCACAAACTATCCATTCAACGCATGAGCTCTTTTGGGGGAAAATGCAAAAGGTAAAATTCAAGGTGGATATTCATGATCTGGTTTTTCCCCTCAATAACAAAGTTTATATCCAGTGAATGATAATGTTTTGATAATGTTTCTCCCTCAACTGTATTTCTATATTCTAATAAAAAAAATAAAAATAATAATTTTCAGGTTATATAAAAAAATTCTGAAAATAAGAAAATGAAAGTTGTTTTCGTGAACTCACTGAAGCATTTTATTTTGAAGATAAAGAAATGGATTCATGAACTCAGAAATGCAGGTAGCCTCCATGAACCAGAAAATATAAGGAAACGGATCCTTGCCTAGAGGCCCCAGGTGAAAGGAAGGAGAGCACAGCCCTGATAACAGCTTGACTAATCAAACCCATTTCTACCCTCTAGAATGGTAAAATAATAAATTTGCCCTTTCCCCCCCATTTGGAGATGGGTGTCTCACTAACATAGCTAGTATCTTTGTCTCCTCCGAGGGTGGATGAGCACAAGTGAAGAAAAGCGGTTTGCATTGCAAATGATTGCCACACTCAGGATACATACTCCAATGCTTCATTGACTATTTGTTTTCTGATCAATAGCTTCAGTTAGTTTAAGTTAACTCAAATGAGGCACTTTTTGGGGCCCTTTATTCAGTAGAATATGAAAATAAGGAAGTGAAAAGGATTTTCTTTTCCCAAGAAAAATGTTACAGAGCCCATGGATATGCATTCATTTCCTCCCAATCTTAGGCACAATACTAGTAAATCTACTCACTTGTTTTCCAGCATAGATAAGAAGTGAATTTGCAGCAGTAAGAGGGTACTGCGGACTAATAAGAAAATAGCGTGAATAGAAGCCATAGAGAATGGCCATTGAGAGTCAGTAGCTGTGTCCAATGGCACACACCTGTAATCCCAGAAACTGGGAAGGTTGAAGCAGGAAGATCCCAAGTTTGAGGTCAACCTCAGCAACTTAGTGAGACCAGGTCTCAAAATAAAAACATTAAATAAAAAGGGATGAGGTTTTAGCTCAGTGGTAGAGTACCCCTGGGTTTAATTTCTAGTACTGCAAACCAACAAAAAAAAATTGAGATTATGGTAAATTTGAGTGCATCATAATGATTTGGGACACTGATTTCATTCCAATAGATCTTGCTCAAATATCAGCTTTACCATTTACTAATTGGTGGTCTTAGTTTGCCCATCTGCAAAACGGAGATAACAATAGTATTTACCACATAGTGATAAATTGGATGTAGCAAGGTAAAAACAAAAAAAAAAGCAAAATAGTGCTTAGTAAATGTTAAATAACTGCTAGATTTTATTTTATTAATTATCAGTAGTACTTATAGGTCATGGAAACCTAGGAAAGTTACTCAGTCTCTCTGAAACTCATTACCTAGTTTAGCATGTGATCAAAACTGAAATCAACTAACAAAATATATGAGAACTGGGCATGGTAGCACATGCCTGTAATCCCATGGCTGAGGGGACTGAGACAGTACGATGGCAAGTTCAAGGCGAGCCTCAGCAACTTTGTGAGACCCTAAGCAGCTTATTGAGACCCTGTTTCAAAATAAGAAAATAAAAAGGACTAGGGATGTGGCTCATTGGTTAAGCACTCCTGTATTCAATAATTCCATACCCAGTATCAAAAAAGAAAAAAAAAAAAGAAAGAAAGGAAAAGAGATGAGAAACTATTTTTTAAGGTACTCATGGTTTTTGTTTTGTTTTTTACAGTGAGGATTGAACCCAGGGCCTCACGCATGCTAGGCCAGTGCTCTACCACTGAAATATTTCCCCAGTCCCCCACTTTTCTCCCCTTAATTTTATTCTGAAACAGGGTCTAAGTTGTCTAGGTTGGTCTAGAACTTGCCTGTGTCCTGAGTAGTTTTTTTTTTTAATAAAGAGAGAGAGACAGTGAGAGAGACAGAGAAAGAGAGAAACAACTTTTTATTTAGTTTTCACATGGCCTTAGTTGCTCCAACACTTAGTTGTGTACGTGGTGCTGGGGTTTGAACCCAGGTCCTCCTGCTTGCCAGGCAAGCGCTGAAACTGCTGAGCCACCACTCCAGCCCCATGTCCTGAGTAGTTTTAAAGGAACAAATTATCCTAAAGAGCTATTCTGACGCAGAAAAAAAAGAGAGAGGGTGTGAATCATAATCCTTTCTTTCTTTTTGTATTGGGGATTGAAACAGGGGCATTTTACCACTGAGCGACATCCCCATCCCTTTTTAATTTTTATTTTTGGTTCTACTGGATATTAATTCAGGGCTTCTCACAAGCTAGGTAAAGGCTCTACCACCAAGCTATACTCCTGGTCCCATAATAATCCTGAATCATCAAAAATATGATTAATCAACGTCACACATTTAGTCCACAAATATGTAATGAGAAAACTTATGTGGCTGGAACAGTGGTTACGGCGCTTGCCTGGCATGCACAAGTACAGGAGTTCAAACCCCAGCACCATATACACAATGAAGTCTTGGAGCAGTGAAAGTCATATGAAAAACTAAATAAAAAAAATTGTTTCTCTCTCTCTCTCTCATTGTCCCTCTCTCTTTAAAAAAGAAAAGAAAACTTACTATATGTGTACATTGTATTTGTCTGATATCTCCAAGGACTTATCAGTCTGATACAGATTTTCTTTTTTTTTTTTTAAGAGAGAGGGACAGTGAGAGAGAGAGAGAGAGAGAGAGAGAGAGAAAGGGAAAGAATCATTTTGATTTAGTTTTTCATATGGTTTTCATTGCTCAACACTTCATTGTGTACATGGTGCTGGGGTTTGAACCTTGTCCTCCCACATTCAAGGCAAGCACTATAACCCCTGAGCAACCATTTCAGCCCCAGAATATTTCAAATATTTAAAACATAACATTATAAATACTGTAATATGTAACATGAGAGAAAGTACTATGAAGACATGATTCAGAGAAATTATAGTTGAGTTGTGATTATTAAAAATTTAGAAAGGGGGGGCTGGAGCAGTGGCTCGGCAGTTACGGTGCTTGCCCGGCATGGACAAGTACATGGGTTCAAACCCCAGCACCCACGTACACAACTAAGTGTCAGAGCAACAAAAGCCATGTGAAAAAACTAAATAAAAATTGATTCTTTCTCTCTCCCTCTTTAAATAAAAAAAAAATTAGAAAGAGGGGCTGGATTGGTGGTTCAGCAGTTACAGCACTTATGTGGCATTTGCAAGGATGCAGGTTTGAACCCCAGCACGATGTACACAACAAACTGTTGGAGCAACAAAAGCCACATGAAAAATTAGATAAAATTAATACTCTCTTTCTCTCACTGTCCCTCTTTGTTTAAAAAAAAAAAAAAAAAGTTTAGGAAGGATATGCCTCTTTATATGGGAAAGCATTCCAGGTGGGTATGGAGGACTAAAAAGGTATTACGTGGTCTTGTTCATGTTATGTTGCTATAACAGAATACCACAGACTGAGTAATGTATAAATAATGTTTGTTTGGCTTACAGATAAGTCTGGGAAATCTAAGAGCACAGTACCAGCTTCTGGTGAGGGCTTTCCTATTGCATCACTACATGGCAGAAGGACAGTAATCACATGAAAGACAGAGGAAATATGGCTGAAATTCCCCTTTTTATTAGGAAACTACTCCTATAAAAATGGCATTAATCTATTTATGAGGACAGTCATCATTATCTAATCATTTCTCTTTTTTTGGAGTTTTATTTTTATTTTTATTTATTTATTTTTTTATTAGAAGAATATAGAAATACAGTTGAGGGGGAAACATTATCAAAACATTATCAATCAATGATATAAACTTTGTTATTGAGGGGAAAAGCCAGATCATGGATGACCACCTTGGATTTTACCTATTGCAGTTTCCCCCAGAAGAACTCATGCGTTAAATGGGTAGTTCGTGGAGGAATGACATCGGCAAATTGAATTGACTTTCAGAGTATTAGGGGGATGGCTCTATAGGATCTAATCATTTCTTAAAGGACCTACCAGCTCTTTCTTTTGGCAGTGGCAGGGGGGGGTGGGGTACCAAGGATTGAACCCAGGGACACTTAACCACTGAGTCACATCCCCAGCTCTTTGAATTTTTTATCCGAGACAGGGTCTTGCTAAGGTGCTCAGAGCCTAAGCTGGCTTTGAACTTGTGATCCTCCTGCCTCAGCCTTCTGAGATTTTGGGATTACAGATGTGTGCCAGTGCATGGGCAGGTCCCACCTCTTAATCTTGTCATAATGGCAATGAAATTTTAATGTGAGTTTTGTTGTTGTTGTTTATTTGTTTTTATTGGTACTGGGGATTGAACCCAGGAATGCTTTACCACTGAGTCACATCCCCAGCCCTTTTTATATTCTATTTTGAGACAGGGTCATGCTAAGTTGCTTAGGGTGTTACTAAGTTGCTGAGGCTGGTGTTGAACTTACAGTCCTCCTGCCTCAGTCTCCCAAACTGCTGGGATTACAGGCATGCACCACCATACCCAGTTCAACATGAGTTTTGGAGTGGACATTCAAACCACATCAGCATGATTGGGAAACTGAGAAATCCAGGTATATAATAAGGATGAGGTGGACAAGAGAGGCCTAAGAATATGAGGTGGAGCCTTGCTCAGGGCTTTTTACTGCAAGAAAAGAGGGGAAAATGCATATTGTTGGATAGTTTCTTAGGACTCCCAAGATGAGCAAGAATCTGAGTAAGTGAATAAGACTCAGAAAATAGAAAGAAACCAAAGAACTCCTTTCAGGTAAAAAATGCAAAGTACAACAAACATCTTTTAGTCAGAGCAGAATGGTTTCTACCACTGAGGGATGCTTCTGTAGGTTCCTGTGAATAGAGATCTAAGTGCTCCTTGTCTTCAGTAGAACTGCTTTAGAGTCAATGTCCCGGGCAGGAGGAACCAGTTTCATCCTTCTTCAATTTTCATAGTAAAAGAACATACTGAATCCTACCAAAACCATACACAAAATCTGATTTCCCCAAAATAGGAAAGGGGAGTTGGACAATTGATAGCTCAGAATAAAACAAAACAAATGGACCTATACAGAATTTTAAAGAGGCAGGGACAAGATTAGATTCAAATGTTTAAAAGATGAAACTGGTGATCTGTTAGGAATATTTTTATTAAAAATTCTGAGGCGCAGTAAGAATATCAAACACATACCCAGAAGTGGGTGAGCAAGACAGACTTACTTCTGCAAAAGGGTGCACTCACAAAGGGGATCAGATGAGCAAGAACACTTGGGCAGGCAGTCTGCCTGCTTAAATCTCCAACCTGATACTGATGCGGGGATTTTGAGATGAGACCCAATTCTCTGCTTCAGCTGGCGGATGACTGCAGAATTCTGTGACCAAGTACCCTGTTTTCAGTGTTTATAGTTATTCCCAGTCAAAACTGGAAATCTGGACTGGCTGCAGATCTCTGCAGCTGAAATAGCGTTAGCAGCTACTCAGCTAAGAGCTGGGTTTTCCCCAGCTACTGTTGAGCTGTGCGTTGCAGCTCTTGGTTTGGAAGTATAACCCGGGAATTTAGCATGAATCTTCTTCTGTGTTCTTGTCTCACAAATTTGAAGAATAAAATCCATGGACAATCTCAGAAAGAGTAAAAGGAGTAGGATTTATTTAAGGAAGGAGAGCAGAGTCTCCACAAGGCAGAGGGGTACCTGGAAGCAGGATACTGTCTCACGTGTGTTAGGCCAAGGATTATGTCAGTTTGGGGAATGAACCTTGATTAAGATTCATGTAAAGCAGGCATTGAGAAAAGCACCAACATAATTGGTTAAACTCTATGTAAAACAGGTACTGAAACTAAGCACCCAAACCATTGGTTAATATCTATGTTAAACAGGTAGCAAATCTTTTCTAGTTCCCATCTGTGTCCACCCCCACTTCTTAGTTTTCCTGCTTCTAGGACAAAGGAATTGCTCCCACAGGTGAGCCTCATGGTCTTTGACATTTAAAGGCCCTGAGCATGCCCGTTAATCACTCTCTATTGGTTAGCTTCTAGGTGCGGTTGAATGGAGCCCATTATCCTGACAACCTAGACATTTTACTATATCTCTCCTAATCTGCCTCAACACAATCCTACCCTTCACTCTGATTGGAGGAGATCAGGGGTACAATTTGCATGATTGGCTAATAGAAAATTGGGGTAGGTACAGAAGAGAGCTACAGGTATAATGGGATATCTGATAAAGAGTTTAAAAACGGGTTATCTCTGGCAACATGGTGGCCAACCTAAGATGGCTTCCTTTTATATGCAAACCTTAAGACTGCACATTTTATATTATTTTGTTAAAATCTTGTAAGGTTGTTCAAAAAAAAAAGACTGCATTCTGAAAATGGACCATCAGACTTCTTATTTCTCACAGTTCTCAGTTACCTCATCTACAAAAATAGAGCTAAATCATAGTACTTAGTGATATGGAAAATTACCCGAAGCCATTCAGCCATGCAGTAAACCCATACTCACTGTTTTGGAATCTACAGACTCAGGCCCTTATCTGAACCTACTGTCTTGGGTCCTTATCAGAGGATTCCCACACTACTGAGAAACTCAGTTTAATCCCCACCTACTGAAAAATCCAGTTTAACCAGAAACCTCTCATTTTGGCCCTTCCCCCCTCATTCCCTCCATGTCTACCCCAGGCTGTAAGCACCAGGTAGGTACCAGACTCCATTGGGTCACCTCTGCAGGTTTCTCCTGAATAAACTTATTACTCTTGAGCCACTGCTCTCTTCTCTCTTTATTTCCTCCATTTTTGCCTCTTTCCTTACATAATGGTGCTAACACCTGGGACAGGAAGACTGGAGCTCTTACACTCCCTCCCCTTCTCTTCCTTTCAATTCTACCCATTCTCTCCCAGGTGATCCCTGCCTGTGGATGGTAAAGAATAAACAGAGGATGCTTTGTTTTCTCTTGTCACCTCTATTACACCTCTCCATTACTCAATGACCCAAATTCAGCATTTGGGACCTTTGATCCAAAAATACTAACAGATCTTGATAACTCCCTACAATAAAATGGCAAATGGTCTGAACCAAGAAACCAGGACCAGTATTTCAAGGTTCCCACCAAGGGTGACTCTTTTGGGCCTTCCCTTGACCTCAAAAGCTCCCCCCCTCCCACCCGTCTTGGCTCCTCTCTCTCTACCACCTCTCCCTCTGGCAGCTCCAGTAAGCACCATCCACATTGCTGGACATCACATCCACCACTGGCCATAACCTACTGGGTGAATGACTACCTCTTCTCTTATGGATTCCTGGTTTTCTCTCCACCAGAGTCCTTTGGGCCCTATTCAATCCATCTTGTCCAGCATGTGCCAGATCCCACCAAAGCTTCCATGAGATACCCCCTTGTGTTGCCTTCTCAAACATATCCAGACCCTAGGCTTCCAAGACACAGTCAAACCAAAAGACTGGTTGGTATTCTTCTGCAATATTGCTTAGCTCCAATATAAGCTGGACAATAACAGTTACTGGCCTGAAAATGGCACATTTGGCTCCCAAATTATCAGAGCTCTTTTTTAAGAGAGAGGAACAATGAGGGAGAAAGAGAGAATCAATTTTATTTAGTTTTTCATGAAGCTTCCATTTTGTACGTGTTACTGGGGTTTGAACCTGAGTCCTTGCACATGTCAGGCAAGTGCCATAAATGCCCAGACACAGTTCCAGTCTTTATCAGAGATCTTAAACTCTCCACTGCAGAAATAATACATGAGAACTTTGTAGAATGATACTTTTTCTTTTTTAGAAGGACAGTGAGAGAGAGAGAGAAAGGGAGAGAGAGAGAATCAATTTTTATTGAGTTTTCCACATGGCTTTTATTGCTCAGACACTTAGTTGTACACCCACCCAGTGGGGGCTGGGGTTTGAACCTGTGTACTCGCACATACCGGGCAAGTGCGGTAACTGCCAAACCAAGGCTCCAGCCCCTAGAATGATACTTTTAAGAGGCCAAGATTAGCTTCAGAAATAAAATACTTTACCTCACCTGAGTTAAGACTCAGCCTCTCACCTTATGGTTCCAAAGCAGCCTAGAATTAAGTTTATTTAAAGTTAAGTTCAAAAGATAGATTTTTATTGTAAACATTATTGTAATCTCAAAATAAACATGATACAAATAAATTATATTTCTTGGTTCACAGCTATTGTACAAACTGATTATGTTTCTACTACTCTTGTTAATTCCATTTTATATTTTCCTTGTAAAACTTTAATATTGTTGACTATTAGTGTTTTGTAGAAGTACTACTTCTAACAGAAAAACCTGAGTTAAGACACGCCATCATCTACAGGACAGATAAGATAATAATAACTTCAAGCACTGTTACTGACCAAATTAAACAAAAGGGATAACTATACAACTGTACACATTAAAATTAAAGTCAAATACTCTTACTTTAAGACTGGTGAAACTCGACTGTTGGATGTTTAATACCAAAACCAGGATACCAACATTAAGGAAGCTAAAGGGTTAAGGAAAAAGTCAATATTTTGCCCCTTGCCCTGTTTGGTCAGCCAAAACTCAGGGGACAATGGAACTTCTCTAAGCCAATCAGTGTACAGTCTACAAAGAGGACAGTCATTGGAAAGGGTAATGTCCCTAATGCTTCCAAGGGAAGCCACTTATGGTCAGCAAGACCCTGACCCATCCTGGCAGATGGCACCACTGGTAGAGGAAGGCCAAAAGAGCCAAGAGGCTCTCACACATCCCCAAGAGTAGTCTTCCTGAGGAATCTCAGCTGACCTAGGAATAGATAAGCAAAAAAGTCAATTCTGACCAACTTGGTTTTAAACACCTGGCAGGAGAGTTATAACCAAAGTACAGCCATACATGGGCATTTAAAAGGAAAGACACTGATTCTTTTAATGTAACTTAAAATGTGTCATTCCTCCCATAAGTAAATAAAACTCGGAGATTATAAAGAAAGGGTTACAGAACACACTACCAGAGTCACAAGTTTGTTCTAAGTCAGTTTGAGATCCACAAATTTCTGTAACCTCCTATATGGGTAAACTCAATCTGTTTTTGCTGGTATGATTTTTTAGTTCTAATATTTAAGCTACCTTATGTAAATCAGGCATTCTCCAACTCAAGAGGATATCTGTGCCATTGTAAAAATTAAATGTGTTCCTAGCAACTCTACTAATGTTTCTGAAGCCTTGAATGTCCTCCACTTATAAGTAAATGACATGTCAGATCACACTCTCAACTCTAATAAGTCACTATCTTCTTGGTCTTCAAAGGCTGGCTGATAACACTGTTTTGTACTAATTAATTTGCAGAAAATAATGCTTTGTTGCCTTGTGTATTGTTCTAGCATGATCCCTCCCTCATGGACACCATGTCCAGTCACCTGCCAACCACCACCATCATAGACCTCTGTACTACCCTGATGCATGAGATGTCTAGAGTCCACTAAGTGCCAAATGGAAATATGACCTTCCATGCAGCTGCCTCACAACTTCTATCGAGGCACCCCGGATAGACCCTCTGGAGAGTTTCCCTAACTGACACAGCTAATGTCCCACTATCAGCATGGAAGAAACTAGAACAATCATTGCCCTTTTCCCCCAAGGCAGTCAAGGACCTCTTCAGAGGGGATGTTGAGGCAGAGATAGATTATCTATAGGCAGATAAAAAATGGGGACCTCAGAGAATGGGATCTCACCACTCCAGACTAAAACCCTAAGCTAAAACCTTTTTTGTTTTTGACTGCCTGAATTGAAGGCCCCACTCATGCACAGATGACCAATTCCTATTCTTTGCAAGAACATCCTAACCAAATTCAATGCCTCCATTCATTTTAACACCCACCTTAGACCCCCACACTCCTTAATCCTCTCATGCAACTTCCATCCTCTCTAATATCCCTGTCACCTCTCCTCCCTGAGGTGTCAGCCACGGTGTGGGATATCTCTAAGCCCACTGTGACCACCTACCAAACTCTTGTTAAAATTTCCCTACAAGACCCTGCTTTCAGCTAAAGTAAGTTATTTCCTATCACCTCTATGGCTATTTCAATTTCAACTAGGGAATCTATTTCCTAGGAGAATTAATTCTTATGTCTATTTACCCACTAACTGGATAAAATTTGATATCATTGACCTAACCCATTATATCCCTTTAGAGCCTGGAATGATGGATATGGAAAATTTCCAGAAGCCACTCAGCCAGGTAGTAAATCCCCTACTCACTGTTTTGTAATCTATAGACTAGGGCCCTCCTTATCTGAACCTACTTTCTCAGGCCCCCTCCCCCATCATTCCCTCCATATTTACCCAAGGCTATAAGCAGGAGGTGGGTCCCAGACTCCTCTGGACCTCCCTCCACAGGTTTCTCCTGAATAAACCTGTATTACTGTTGAGCCGCCGCTCTTCTTTCTTTATTTCCTTCATTTTTGCTTCTTTCCTTACACTTAGCACAAAGTGAAAAGGACTAAATTAGGTTCAGCAAAATATTTTAATGTATAGGAGATGGATCTGAAATGACTTAAATTATTCCAAAGAGGATACAGTGAAAAACAATTATCTTGTGTACTTCTTTTTGTACTTAAAACCTAGAGTTCCAACAATATCATTGAGGTATTAAAATGAAATGCACAGTAACCTCTCTCACATGGTGGGTGACTGAAAATTGGGTTGCTGATAAAGAGCCACTGGGTCTTTCTTACATTAGTGGGAAGTATCCTGTGTACTTCTGATCTCCAAAGTGCTACTTTCCCTTCCCAAAAATATTTTTCCTGTTTTCCTTCACAATCAAGAACATCTTTATTTCCATGTATTTTATCATTTTGGTTGCTCAGTAATTTTAGTCAGCTTTTTGGCTAAAAGACCTGACAAGCACAATTTTAGAGGAAGAAAAGGTTTATTTGGGGGCTCACAGTTTCAGAGGTCTCAGTCCACAGACAACGGACTCCATTTGTTGGACCCTGAGGTGAGGGAGAACATCAGGTTGGAAGGGTGTGGTGGAGGAGTGGCACACCAGAAGGCAGAGAAAAGATTCTACTCACCAGATACAAAATGCAAACCTCAAAGGCACCTCCTCACCAATGGCCCACCTCCTTCAGAACACCCTAGCTAGCCACCTTCAGTTATCACCTAGTTAATCTTTATCAGGGGATTAATTCACTGATTGGGTTAAGGCTTTCATAACCCACTAATTTCACCTCTAAGCCTTCTTGCTTTGTCTCACACATGAAGTTTTGGGGGATGCATCACATCCAAACCATAACATCAATGATTACTATATTGCTTATCGCATACTAATTTTATATCCAGTAACTTTTTTTTTTTTTTAAGAGAGAGGGTCAGTGAGAGAAAGAAAAAAAACCAGTCTTTTATTTAGTTTTTCATGTGGTTTTTGCTGCTCCAAGACTTCATTGTGTACTTGGTGCTAGGGTTTGAACTCCCATACTTGTGCATGGCTGGCAAGCGCTCCAGTCCAACTCTTTTTAAAAAAATTTGTTTTTGTGTGCCAGGGATTGAACCCAAAGCGCTTAACCACTGAGCCTCATTCAGAGCCCTTTTTATTTTTATTTTGAGACAGGGTCTTACGAAGTTACTTAGGGCTTCACTGAGTTGCTGAGACTGGCTTTAAATCTGTGATTCTCCTACATCAGCCTCCCACATCACTGGGATTACAGGCTTGTGCCACCACGCCAAGCTATATCCAGTAAACTTTCTTTTAATTGGTGCATTATAGTTTTACATAATGAAGGGATTTGTTGTTACACATTCATACATGCAAACATTGTAACAATATAATTTGTTCCAATTCCTCTCCTAGCACTTCTCTCCTACTTTTATACCCAGCAACTCTTAATGAATTATCCTTTTGTTTATAATAGGTTTTTAGTTCAGTTGGTTCATCAATTTGTTAGGTAGTCCTAATGTAATTACAGGAATCTTTCAAAGACAAAAAGAAAGAAGCAGAAGTGCTGGAGAAGAGAGTGTAATTATAGAAGCAATGGTTGGAATGATGTAGGACCATAAGCCAAGAATTGTAGGCAGCCTATGGAAGATACCAAAGTCCAGGAAATGAATTCTCCCTCATATGCAGCCCTCACAACCCTATGAAACCCATTTTAGCCCAATGAAACTCATTTCAGATTTCTGATCTCCAGAACCGTAGAATAAAAAATTCGGTGTTGTTTTAATTCAGTAAATTTGTGGTAATTTGTTGTAAGAGCAATAGGAAATTAATACACTCAATCTTTCAAATACTTCCCCTTCTTTATTTTTTAAACAAATAATAGCCAGGTATTTTGTCTTTCTGTTTTGTTTTTTGTTTTTTTTTTTGTTTTGTTATTCATGTATCTGAAAGATCATTTAAAATCTTTAAAATCAATTTCTAGCTGGGCACAGTGGCACATGTCTGTAATCCCAGCAACTCAGGAGGTTGCAGCAGGAGAATCGTAAGTTTAAAGCCAGCCTCAGCAAAATAAAAAATAAAAAATGGGCTGAGGGAGTTGGAGCAATAGCTCAGCAGTTATGGTGCTTGCCTGGCATATGCGAGGACCCAGGTTCAAACCCCAGCAACACATACACAACTAAGTTTTGGAGAAGCAAAGGCCAGATAAAAAAAAGAAAAGAAAGAAAGAAAACTTATTCACTCTTTCTCTCTCTCTTAAAAAAAAGTGGAGGGAACTGGGGATGTGACTCAGTGGTTAAACAGCCCTGGTGCCAAAATAATAATTATAATAATGATAATGATAATTATAATAAATAAAATCAATTTATATGGATCTGGCTCATTTATTTATAGCTACAGACTATTTGCTTTGTATACTTTTCATATTCTTTAACAATTGTCTTGTAGTCTTTTTTCTTATTTAATTATAAGAGTTTTGTATATATAGAAAAAAATAAGCACTACATATATAACATATTGCAAATGTTTTTCCCCATTTGTAGACTTAAAACTTTTGTTATTAATGTTTTCCCTATCAATCATATTGTTTTCATGTATAAAATTTATCAGTATTTGGTGTGTATATGTATGTGGATTCTGGATTCTGGAGTTAGTTTAAGCTTGGAAATTCTTTCTAATAAGATTATTAAAAATTCTAGCTGAGCATGGTGGTGGACATCTGTAATCTCAGTGATTAGGGACGATGAGGCAGGAAAACCTCAAGTTCCAGGTAAGAGTAAGCAATTTGCCAAGATGCTGTTTCAAATTAAAAATTGAAAAGTTCAATGATAGAGAGCCCCTACATTCAGTCCCCAGTAGCACAAAACAACAAAAATTCTTCTAGGGATGGGAATGTAGTTCAATGTTAGAACATTTGCCTAGCATGTAAGAGGCCCTAGGTGTCAGGAAAGAAGCGAGTGGAGGAAATAAAGAGAGAGAGAGGAATGGCAGTGGCTCAACAGAAACACAGGTTTTTTTGGGAGAAACCTGTGGAGGGGTCCCCAGTAAAGTCTGGGATCCAACTTCCACTTACAGACTGGGGTAAATATAGAAGACTAAAAGAAAATAAAATTAGGGCACTGCTAGGGAGTTTTAGGGGAAATGGCCCTATGTTAGGGTTTCTTTGTACAATGGTGGAGTACCATGGGTGGATCCAGGGTTTAGTATTAGGTGGATCTGGGGTTTAGAAATTAGGTGGGTCTTGTTCCAAGATGGAGGATAAGATTCAAAATGGCATTGCCTAAGTCAAGTTCTACCTAACATTCCTGCCTTTATCTTTTTATTTGATAGGAAAAAAGGTGAAAGAGAAGGGGCAACGACGTCTCTTAAATTACTTCCTGCTAAGAGAGGGCATCAGTTGGGGACTTCTGTAGGCATTTGTATTGATTCTGACAGAGTTCAGCAGGAGTTTTAGCCTAGGGTTTTAACCTAGGGTGGTAGGATCCCATTCTCTGAGGTCCCCATTTCTATTAGCCCACAGATAATCTATCTCCTGTCTCAATTACCCCTGTGAAGAGATCATTGGCTACTGTCAGGGTAAAAGGGTGATGACCATTCTGGCTTCTTTGTGCTAATGGTGGACTTTGGCTGTGGCAGTCAAGGAAACTCTCCAGAGGGTCTCAGTAGAAGTTGGGAGGTAGCTCCAAGAAGTGTCATATATTTCCATTACCATTTAGCACTCTAGGCCTCTTATACATCAGGGCAGTCCAGAGGTCCATGATGATTGCTGGCAGTTGACTGGACATGGTGTACATGGGGGAGGGATCATGCTAGAACACTAAATAATGCAACAAAACATTATTTTCTGCAAACTATTAATACAAAAACAGTCAGTGTTAACTGCCAGCCTTTGAAGAGAGCCTAGTGTGTGGTCTGACATGTCATTTCACACATGTCCCATTGAGATGGGGAATGTCAGCTGATTTTTGTAATGTAGCATTTTATTGGCATTACCTCTGTGTTAGCCAAAGGATCCCTTTAGCTGTGTCACTTAGGACTCTCTTGGTAAAGTTAACTAGGGATTTAAGTGCCACATTACATTTTTTAGATTGATCTGAGGGATAAACATTAGAACTATTTACTTGTGGGGGGATGACACAAGCATACATTTTGAGTTACATTAAAAGAATCATTTTGTCTTCTTAACTGTCCACGTATGGCTATTCTTTGGTTATAACATTCCTGCCAGATGTTTAAGACCAAGTTGGTCGAAATTGACCTTTTGCCTATCTATTAGGGTCAGCTGAGATTACTCAGGAGGCCACTCCAGGGGATGTGTGAGAAGCCTCTTGATTCCTTCAGCCTTCTTCTACCAGTTATTCCATCTGCCAGGATAGGTTAGGGTCCTATTGACCACATATGGCTCCCCTTGGAAGCGTCAGGGATATTTTCTTTTATAATGACCTTCCTCTTAGCAGAATATGCACTGGTTGGCTTTCTCTGGGGGCTCATAATCCCCCTGATTGGGAAGTTACATGACTCAGAAACACAACGCTGAGGTTGTCTCATAGTTAAGTACTGGCTGACCCTAAAGACCACAGCCAACATATTGCCTGTTTTTCTTTGGCCCTTTTACTTCCTTGACTTTGGTCTTCAAGTTTTGGTTTTAAACATCTGGCAGGCCAGTGTCATCATTCTTAAAGGAAGAGTACTTGGCTTTAACTTTAATGTGTACAGTTTTATAGTAACCCCTTTCATTTAATTAGTGTCAGTAATACTAGAAGTTAGTATTATATTGTATCTATCCTGTAGGTGACGGCGTGTCTTAAATCAGGTTTCTTCTGTTAGAATTAGTACTTTTGGAAAACATTAACAGGGAACAGTTATAAAGTTTATAAGGAAAATACAAAATGGAATTAATAAGCCCCAAACATTTAACTTGCAATAATAACTTTAAATCAAGAAACAATTTCTTTTTTTAACATTAATGTCTTTGGTATCTATTTTGCCTCTATGAAGATCTGTAAATCTGTCCTCTGAACACACCTTATATGAGCTTAAGTTTAGCCTAGTTTTGTAGGGTGTGAGGCAGAGACTTATCTCAGGCAAGGTAGGGTTCTTGACAAATAACAACATTCAAACTTATACAAATTTCCACATTGTCAACCTTAAAGCAAACTGAACTCTCCTTATTACAGATTAGAATGGGATGTCTAATTATAAAGCATTAAATAACATAAATAAATTTTCAACCTAATTTGTTGTTGTTATGCCAGTCTGAAAAGAAATTACTGCTGTAGACAACTTTAGTCTGGAAACACCAACTTGGTAAAGTGCTCTCCCAAATTTCATACTTCAAAAGATTGTGTACCTGGAGGGCATGAACATATCTAATATACAAAGAACCCAGTAATAACATCACTATTACACTGATGCCCCTTATATTAATCAAATTTCTCATTTGAAGCAAAATTTAGAATACATAGTATACAGTAGTAATCCAAAATAATAGTTATTTATTTTGCCAGAGATGTCCCTAAACAATAAAACCTGACAAAGAATTGTCTTTTCTTTTATTTCATTCATTAAACATGGTCTTACAATTAGGAGGGGTTTATCATCAAACAATCAAGTACAAAAGTATAATGACAGAACAAGCGAAGGCTGGTGCTATTTCATGATTTCCCCCCTTGTGTTCCCCATGGTTCCATGTTTCACCCTACTTAAAACCCAAGTTAATTGGACTTGTCATGGAAGTCAGAGATTCCCCTCTGATTAGATTCCCCTGTACTACCTCCCTCCAAGTCTCCTTGATATCCTTCCTGTTTCCTTCCCCCTCCCTGTCACACTCCCTATGTCCCCCAGCATCCTAGGTGAGGTTCCCCACGATTGTGTAAAAATTCATACATGTTGACGTAATTGTTAGGTTAGCCATCTATCATACTGCTTCTGCTTATATTCTAGCTTCCACAAATGAGAGAAAACATTTGGCCCTTGAGTCTCTGAGTTTGGGATACTTCACTTAGCATAGCTTTTTCCATCTCTATCCATTTGGCTGCAAATGCCATCATTTTCTCTAATAGCTGAGTAGTATTCCATTGAATATATGTACCAAAGGTTTTGAATCCACTCATCAAGTGAGGGGCATCTGGGTTGGTTCCATAATTTAGCTATAGTAAATTGAGCTTCTATAAACATTGAAGAAGCTGTATCTTGATAATATGCTGATATTAGCTCTTCTGGCAAGATACCCAGGAGTGGGATAGCTGGGTCAAAAGGCAGTTCCAGCCCTAACAAAGAATTGTCTTGATAGATAAGAGTGGATCAATGTTTTAGGAAACCTTTTGTTACATAGAGGTTCTGGCCTATCTCAGTGCATCAACATTTGACCTTAGAAAAGAGCCTAAAATAACTTCAATTGATTGTGCTGATCATAGGCAACCCAATCAGAAACTTTTTGAGATTTACTCTTCAAAAACCTTGTGCTGTTGAACCAATTTAAGTCACATGAACCAAATTATTTTTAACTTATGAGCACTCAATTATCTATATGTCAATTTTGGTACCATGTAGAAAAGAAACACACATATAGACATGACACAGACACAACATACACAGGTGTGCACAAATATATATAAAAATTGACAGGAAATGGATCTTAGAGCTTTTAATTGCCGTCTGAATAAATACAGCAGGAAAAAACAGAAAGCAAAAACAAAAATTAAAAAAAACCCAACAACCTAAATAAAACCAAAAAAATCTATAGACAAAGAAAGACTAACTAAACAAAATGCATGGATTTAGGTGTGCGAGATCAAAGAGAGTGAAAGAACTGAGGATCAGTAGGACATATAGAGTAGGTAGGAGTAGCTTGAACATCAGAGTGTACATGTGGAAGAGGCATTTCTGCAGAGAAGGGAAGACAGACAGTTTGTCCACTAAGAAAGAACACAGAGAAGAGAAATGAGAGCTCCTTTGTCCATTTTATTCATCCTTCCGTAGATCCTGTGTGAATCCCTATGAACCTAACAGGGAGAATGGATGGGGGGGGTGGGTTCTTGCTAATTCAAAGAATGAGATCCATGAACATGGGATCAGAAAGGGCAAAGTAACAGATTTTGGAGTAACAGAAAGGAAACAGGAAGGAGTCCCAAGAGAGGGATGTCCTGAGGGGTTTTTCACTGAGCTTTAGAATGTGAAGAGTTTAGTAATGTGAGCAGAGAAAAAGGTCTGGAGTAGAGGTACCAAGCCTGGAGTGGAGGCCTGGACATAGAGAACCTTGGATGATTTGCCATTGTGCTGGAGAGTTTAAGATCTGAGAATAGAGGAGTCAAATGTGCCATTTTCAGGCCAGTGAGTATTACTGTCCAGTTTATAGTGGGGCCAATCAATATTACAGAAGAATACCAATCTTTTGACTGTGTCTTGGAGACCCAGGATCTGGTTGGGAAGGCACCCTAAGGGGGTGTCTTTGATGAAGCTTTGATGAAGCTTGGACCATGTTGGAAAAAAAGAATTGAGGAGGGCCCCCAGGGATTCTGGTGGAGAGAAAGATCAAAATCAAGGAACATCCCCACAAGAGTTTGGTTTCTCTGGGGTTGTTCCTGGAATGACTGGCAATTGATGGGAGTCCCCAAAGAAGGCAAGTCATTAACCACCCTGCAGTGGTTGGGTGTTTCCCTCACCTAGCGCTAGGATTTTGGAAAAGGAACAGTATCCTCAGGGGAACAGTATCCCTAGAGAAAGAAACTGTGGCATGGATTCCAGTGAATCTGGAAGAGTCAGATGGGGTCACTCATTCAATAAGTGATGGCTTATTGGTGTTGGTGGATGTGATGTCCAGCAATGCGGATGCTCCTTACTGGAGCTGCTAGAGGGAGAAGTGGTGGAAAGAGAAAGAAAAAGGAGAGATAGAGAGAGACCCTGTCGAGGTCAAGGGAAGGCCTAGAGAGGCTACCCTTGGTGGGAACCTCAGAACACCATCCCAGGTTCAGCACCAAAATGTAAGTAAAGAAGCAAGTGGAGGAAATAAGAGTGGTAGTGGCTTAACAGTAATAAGTTTATTGGGGGAAACCCACAGAGGGGGGATCCAACTTCCCCTTACATACTGGGGTAGATATAGAAGACTAAGGGAAAAGAAGATTAGGGTGTTATTAGGCAGTTGTCAAGGAAGTGTCCTTTCAATATGATGAAGTGTTTAGGGTTTCCTTTGCATGATGTTGGAGTATTGCAGGTGAGTCCAGGATTTAGAATCAGGAGGGTCTGAGTTTTAGGTATAGGTGGGTCAAGGGTTTAGAGATAAGGTGGGTTTTAGTGATAGGTGGGTCTTGTTCTTAAATGGAGGTCAAGTTCTACCTAACACTAAGTACTGGAGATGAACTCAGGGTAGGTGCTTAACTACTGAGCCAATTCCCCAGCCCTTTTTTACTTTTTTATTTTGAGATAGGGTCTCTCTAAATTGCCCAGGCTGGCCTCAAACTTGTGATCCTACTGCTTTGGCCTCCTGAGTCTCTGGGATTATAGGTATGCACCACATCCCGCTCTAAGAACACTATAAACATAATTTTCCTTTAAATCAGTAGCTCTCAATCTGGGATGACAATGCTTTCCAGGAACTTTGGCAAATATCTATTAGTATTTGTGTTTGTTTTAACTGGGAAAGGGGCAAGATAAGCATCTGTTGCATAGAGATTAGGGATACTGCTACAGCACAGCCCCTATAACAAAGAGTTATCTGGTCCGTAATATCAGCACTGCCTAGGCTATGAAACCCTGATTGAGGACAATTTGTCTTCTTTTTTAAGAAAGAGGGAGAAAGAAAGAGATAATCAATTTTATTTATTTTTTTCATCTGATTTTCATTTCTCTGCCTCCCTTCGATGGCTCAGCTGGCAGAGCGGAGGATTGCAGGTTATACTCTCCTGATTTTCATTTCTCCGACACTTAGTTGTGTATGTGGTACTGGGATTTGAACTTGGGTTCCTGCGCATGCCTGGCAAGCACTCGAACCATTGAGCCACCCACCATTCCAGTCCTCATTTTCTTTTAGATTTCATAACTAACACTTGCTGAGCAAATATATGTTTTAAATGCTTAAAAGAAAATGCAATATCTGTTGGAATTTACACATTTAGCAGATAACTACCATCAAACCTATCATAGTGTAAAAACTGAGACTTAACTTGTTTGTGTTCAGATTGTTAGTAGAACTTGACCTAGGCAATGCTATTTTGAATTTTATCCTCCATGCTAAACCATAGACCCACCTATCCTTAAACCCCAGACTCACCTACAACTACACCACCATGCAAAGAGACCCTAAACACTTCATGGTAAGAAAGGACACTTTCCTGACAACTTCCTACCAAAGCCCTAATCCTCTTTTCCCTTAGTCCTCTATATCTACCCCAGTCTGTAGGCGCAAGATGGGTCCCAGACTCTACTGAGGTCCCCTTCTGCAGGTTTCTCCTAATAAACTTGTGTTACTGTTGAGCTACTGCCACTCTCCTCGATTTCCTTCATTTTGCCTGTTTCCTTACACAAAAAAGTAGTGAATAGCTGAACCTGGATAGCAGGATGCTAGAGATGTGAGCTTAATTTATCCACTATACTTTTATATCACTACTATAAGTAGAAACTAGTATCACATGTGTTATGTAGTAAGAAAGCATAGGAGTAAATTCAGTAAGAGTAAAATATGATTGAGCTCTAGCTGGATATTGATTACTGAAGTTTATGGATCTCAAGCATTCAAGTTGCTAAAAAAAGTAGATTGTCAGGATTTAAAGACACACCAGCATCAAACCAAGACTTTCTCCATTATGTTAAGGAAAATAATCCAGACACAGAAAGACAACATGTTCTCACTCATGTGTGGAATCTAAAAAGTCTACCTACTAGAAGAATAGAGTAGAGCCTAGGAAGAACAGAGGGTGGAGGAACTGAAAGAACTTAGATAAATGGCACCAAAACACAGAAAGGAAGAATTAATACTGCTTTCTTTTTCTTTTTTGTCCTTAAATTTCTTTAATTCTGGTTTTCTGTAGCTCAGTAAGATAATAATTGGTTATAGTGATATATATATATATATATTTGTTATAATGATAATATTTTTCAAAATAACTACAAGAGTATGAAACTTCTGAACACAAAGAAATGATTAATGTTTGAAGAAGTGGAACTGTTATCCTGATTTGATCATTACACATTGAATACATGCACCAAGCTATTGCACTGTATTCTGTAAAATATGAATAAATATTATGTATGTCTCAATGAAAAATCAATGAAGAATTTCTTTTTTATATGATCAGAAGAAATGAAAATAAGTTTAAAAGGAAAGAACTTTTCTAATTTATGATTAATATTATATACTGCTGTTTTTATGTACCACTTAAAATCCAAATTCTTCAATAATAAAATACTTCAGTATAGTTTGATTCTACATGAATTATATAGACCTGAGTTCAAATTCTGGATCTACCATTTACTATAGATCTCATATTAGATGTAATTAAATTTCCTCATCCACAGAACTGGGACAATAACAGCTGTGTCACAGGGTTGTGATGAGAATTAAATGAGATATAAAGAGTCTTGCAAGATTATTGGTAGAAAATTATATATACAGCAGAAAATAAATATTAGTTCCATTCATTTCCTGAAGAGTCTGTGGTCTATGTACAGCATTGGCGTAGATTCTTGTGTGCTTCCTTGATTATATAAGCTCTCTTGAGAATTGGCAGGACAAGCCACTGCTGGCTCCAGGGTATCACAGCAAACAAAGAGATGTTTTCAGTCCTATCCAGAGTAACCACATAAGGTCTCCTGGGAAGAATTGGCCATTTGAGCCATGTTGCTGCCCAGTGAGAACTGATGATCCAGGGAAGACTTAGGGAAATTATAAACATGACAGCCCCTGAGGCAGTGACTCTAATAGATGACACAAGTCGCTGGAGGTTGCCAGAGGGAGGAAGGAGGTAAGGAAGAAGGCAAAGACTTTGTTCCTAGAAACACAGTTTTGGGTCATCTTTATGCACACATATACCTGCTCAATTACAGACCTACCATTTGTCCATGCAGTTTTTTGTTTTTTTTTTTTTAAGACAGTGTCTCACTAAGTTTCCCAGAGTGGTTTCAAACTTGTGATCCTCCTATGTCAGCCTCAAGTGTAACTGGGATTATAGGCATGGTCCACCGCACCTAGATTCTAGATTGATTTTTTAAAATACTACCTAATTATGGTATTTTCAGACTATAATTAACTGAAAATACAACTATGGAGTTTATACACTGACTTAAATTCAGAGAATCTCCTTCCCAGTAGAATGTAAACTTTTTAGGGCCAGAGACTGTTTTGTATTCTATTAAATATCCTTAGTGTTTACCTAAGTAATTGACATATAGTTGGTGCTTAAAAATATGTTTAATCCATTCAATAAATGGGCTACGGATCTTAAAAGAAACTTCTCACCAGTGTAAGTCCAGAAAGCCCATAAATATATGAGAAAATGCGCTACATCATTAGCTATAAGGGAAATGCAAATCAAAACTTCAATGAGATACCACCTCACTCCTGTTAGAGTGGCAAAAATGAAAAATTCTAACAACAACAGATGCTGGAGGGGCTGTGGGAAAAGAGGAACACTGTTATACTGCTGGTGGGACTGCAAACTGGTTCAGCCACTATGGAAAGCAGTGTGGAGAATCCTCAGAAAATTAAGAATGGAACCACCTTATAATCCAGCTATCCCTCTCCTGGGTATTTTCTCAAAAGAGTTAGAATCAGCATATTATAGTGATGTGGCTTCATCAATGTTTATAGCAACTCAATTTACTATAACTAGATTATGGAACCAACCCAGATGCCCCTCACTCGATGAGTGGAAACAAAAACTTTGATACTTATATACAATGGAATACTACTCAGCCATTAGAGAAGGCGATATTATGGCTTTTGC
>PVKS010032509.1:0-22535 GCA_004027875.1 Aplodontia rufa | reverse complement strand
GAGTATCAAGACAAACCTAGAATTGGAGAGAGGCTAAAGTCACAGACAACCCAATATACATTAATTCATTAAAGAATTTCTTTTCTTTAAACACAGGTCACAAACAGTTACATTAAGGCATTATCCAAACGCTCATAAGGGACTGCTCTCTAAAATGGCTGTCCAGACCCCTAGAAGAGCTGACGCGCTACGGCTCCTTCGGAGACACAGCCTCCAATATCTTCCCTAGTATATGAGCTGACACATGTGAAACACTGAGCACAGTGGGTGGCTTGTGGTAACTGTTACATAAAATCTTGCTGCTTTTATTCTCTGAAATTTGCCTCTGAGCAACCATCAGTAGTGGACCCTTGCAGCCACCGCTGTCTCATTTCTGGCCACAAATGATTGAGCCAGGAGCGGAAAACCGACTGGAACCAATCCAACCAGACTTTCTCATCCAGAAATGTGTTTGGCAATTCCACATGGTCAGTGTGAAATGGAGTGGACAATTAGTGGACAATTTTTTTGCATATGCATAAGTCAAACTACTGAGAAAGAGGAAGAGAGTGCAGAGACACCATGTGGGCCCAGAGAGAAGGACATAGAGAGCTAGACCGAAGTGGATCAGAATGACTCTCTGCTTCTGACTGTAGCTCTCTGTAAAATTGACTTCATATCTTTCTTTTTTTTTTAAGAGAGAAGGACAGCAAAAAAGAGAGAGAGAGAAAGAGAATCCATTTTTATTGAGTTTTTTCACATGGCTTTCACTGCTCTGACACTTAGTTGTGTAAGTGGGTGCTGGGGTTTGAACCTATGTACTTGCGCATGCTGAGCAAGCACCTTAACCACTGAGCCACCACTCAAGCACCAACTTCACATCTCTTATGGTGGGATCTCTCTTATGGGATCACTGCATCCTTTCGACTACTTCTAGTTTTGTTTAAATTATTTGAGTGTTTGGGGGGACAGTTGAATGATTGCTAATTAAAACAGAAATATATTCTGAAAGAAAAGGAATACTAAGAAAATGTGAGAAACTCAAAGACCCACGTTTTAATTCATTTACTTCCAAAGAACCCACAAGGGAAACTTTAAATCAAAGCTGTTCTTCAAATATTCCAGGTAGGAACGATTCCACCTTGAGAGGCAAAGTGTACTTGAATAGTTTGGAACTTAGATCTGTGCCCTTCCTAAAAGACTGTCTGGAACATTTTTCTGTAAGAAGTGCTTCTGTAATTCACACACACAAAAATTGTATCTTCATAGACTGAAAAAAATAAAGATCTGCCTTTATTAACAATCTCTCTACTAAGAAATGACAAGGCTACTAGTCAAAAGAGAGGATTCTAAGAAAGACTGTAAAACCTGGGTGTTATTGATGCAGTCACAAGGAGTCTAAAACAAATTTTAAGAGAACTCAAGTCTTCCAGGAAACATACAGGAACTAAAAGTGCTTCCACTTCTTACACCAATTCTAATATTTTATGGTGTCAAAACCAATAATGAAAACATGAACCTACCTGCAAGTACTCCTGTGCCGGTACTCTGTTTCATTGGATATTATTTGTCTCACAAGTCACCATTTTCTTATGTGGAACTCTTATCAAGCAATATGCATGAGGGGCTCAGCAGTGGTGATGCTTGCCTGGCAAGCGTGAGGATGCAGGTTTGAACCCCAGCACCCCACGTACACAACAAAGTGTCACAGCAACGAAAGCCATACGATAAACTAAATAAAATTGATTCTCTCTTTCTCTCTCTCTCTCTCACTGACCCTCTCTCTCTTTAAGAAAAAAAAGAAATATGCATGAATCAAAGAACTTTTTTCTTTAGTTTTATATTAAAAGCAGTTGCCTACCTCACAATCCTGTTAGTCTAGTGTAGATGAACCTCCTGTCTCTCTTGAGAATTGCTTCTAATGAATGGTTGGGGATGTGAAGATTGATTGGATGTACATGTGTGTACTATGGCTATAATATGTTGAGATGGATTTCTATTATCTACAACAAAAATCAGTCTTTTTTACATTGCACACATGTGTACACACATCATCCTAATTTACATACAATTCTTATGTGCTGAGAGCCACCCCAGCTGGGTACAAAAGTTCTTTTCTACTTCACCATCAGTGAATATTTCTGTCTCCCTCCTGTCTCTTCCCATACAAATCTGTTCCATATTCCCTCCTCCACACCCTTCCACCCCTCCAGGGTCCAGGCCCTGATGAGCCCCTTCTCAGTCCTTCTTTCTAGCCCAGTCCAAGTCTGCTACAAAACTGATCCCAAACTATGGAAAATAAACCAGTGGCCTAATGAGGGGTCTCCACTCAGGCTTTTGTGTAATTGGGAAAGGACGGAGGAGAGAGAAGTTACTGACATTTCACCTTAGAATTTGATTGTATTTCCCAATGTAAGCAATAATAAAAATAACAATTAGATCTTCATTGTGATCAGTTTCTTTCACTCATTTATTTGTTTATTTATTTCACAAAATATTTTTGATTCTGTACTATGTTCCAGATACCACTCATGAGCCTGAGGATATGATTATAAGCAAACAGATAAAATGATGGATATTTTTTTCCATCATTTATAACCTTTAGGCTAAGGTCAAATACGATACCCCTTAGTATTGAGAGGTAGAAACTTTCAATGGTGATTAAGTATTGAAGATTCCTCCTTCATGAATGGAATCAAGGTCTCATTCAGCACTTGGGCTTCCGGTCCTTTTGCCTTCCCAGGGAGAACATAGTCTTCCATCCTGGAATGCAGCAGCAGGGGGCCACTTTGGAAGGAGAGAGGGGCCTCTGTCCAGACACTGAACTTGCTGCTAGTGCTTTGACCTCAGACTTCCCAACTTCCAGACTGTGAGAAACGAATGCCTTGTTTTCCTAAGTTAAGTGTGTGTGTGTGTGTGTGTGTGTGTGTGTGTGTGTGTGTCCTTTCTTATCAGCTTAAAATAATGGACTTTTATGAATTGATCTAAACACATAAGGATGTCATGCAACACTGATTCTATAGAAAATCATATACTGAATTCCTAATAACCAACCTACAACATGCATCAGTCCATTAATCAGATCAGGAACTCCTAGACCTCTGTATCTATGCACGTATAAATACAAAGTTCTCTGTCAAAAGACTCATTCATGGGGCTGGAGTGGTGGGTCAGTGGTTACGGCACTTGCCCGACATGCGCAAGTACACGAGTACAAACCCCAGCACCCACATGCACAACTAAGCATCAGAGCAATGAAAGCCATGGGAAAAACTCAATAAAATTTGATTTAAAAAAAAAGACTCATTCATTCGTGAACACATATTTAAACATACTTTCTTAGTATACACAAACTCTACCAGATGTTCAGAACTCAACTCACTGGTCATGACCTCTTCTCAATATTTTCCAGGATACCACATCAAATTTAATATGTGTTTTAAGCCCAAAATAAAGTTCCAAATCTAAACACTTTGGGGGGGTTCATATAAATAAACTGTAGTTACAAAGAACATGTGTTTTGAAGTCAGATAAACCTGGGTTCAAATCTTAGTGGTTTTGATACTTTACACAAGTTATTAAGCTCTCTTAGCCCTAAGATTCCACATCTGTAGAATAGGATAACAGTACCTCTTTCATACAGTTAACATGATGATTAAATCAAATTAAGTAAGGAATATATTGAGCCACTAGTACAAGGTAAGTACTCAAAAATTAGTCATTAAATACAAAATAGGTATACTTAATCTATTTTATTAGCCAAATGTCAAAAAGAATTAATTGATTTGGACATGTTGAGGAAAAAAATAGGCCTCTGTGTCCTCTTCAGATGAGAATAAAGTAGAAGGTGAAAGCAGACAAGTCTTGCTAACTAGGTGGTCAATTTATTTTTCTTTTCATCTCTGATTCTTATTATTTTATCATGTGCCATGATATGTGTTCAAATACTTCTTTTAACCTGACTTTAAGGAAGTGAATAAAGTAATTCCAGCAATACAAATACAACCTAGGCCTGAAAGGTCATGCAAACATTCCAATCAAACACACACCAAAAAAAACCTGAAAATGGTATCTATTTTAATTAAATCTATAAATCTCTCTGACCAAACCTAGGGGCAGAGGAGGATCAAAATGATATATGAACTGTCAAATAACCACTCCCCACAAATAATTTCCTTGCAAGACTTAGAAATGACATTGATTGAGAAATGACAGGCTATTTCTCACAAAGGTTGTTAGCTAAGACATCTCTCTAACATTGCTTTCTATCACTTTGCTCCCCAGGGAAGCATTTCAATATACAATGGTAGTGTGGGGTGGAGATTTATTCTGAAGGAGAAATTCATTTGCCCAGAGCTCTTCCTAAAATGCTTCTATGTGAGGAAACAGGCTCATATGTCTTTGTCCCAGAATTCCATTTTCCAGTTAGTGTCCCCAGCATCTGACAGATGAAGAAAAGGTCCTCTAATCACTCAGACATCAAGCAAAAAAGAAAAATTGGAGTTTAATTAACCTTCTAGTGGAAAACAAAGGCTACTTTTTTCCCCATAGTAAAGCCCATCTGAAAGCTGATATGTGGGGTGAGGGCAGTGGATTACAGGGAAAGTCACCACCAGCAGAAGGCAAGTGCACCTGACCATGCAGCACTCCATCTCATCTGGCAACGTGTGCCCTGGGGTGACAGTGTACCAGAGCAAGGAAAACTCTGCCCGTAGCTAAGCTTTCAGATAGAAAACATGGAAAGGATTCAGAGTCTCCATTATTTTACAAAATACTCTGGTCTTAGGAAATTCAGAGTTCTTTCCTCCCTAGAACCCAAAAAACTCCATTAGCTTTGTGCTGTCTTCTATGTATTTAATTTTCCTCTTCATATTTGTGTACTGTTCTAGTCTTTTAGGTCTAACTTGAAAATCAGAATTAAAATAAACACTACTAATAATCAAGGAGTAGATATAAAATAAATATAATTATTCTTCTTAATTTCTTACATCTTGATTTTGAACAATCTGTGTACACATATATATATTTGCAGGACATAGATTAACAATAACCTTAAAATTAAAAAAATATTGAAATACTCTTAGTATTTCTCTTTCATTGAACCATAAGCTCTCAATTACAGTTTATATCTTATACATCTTTGTGGTAGTGTGTATGCTAATGCCCTGAAATTTTTACTTCTCTTTTTTTCTTTTTTTTTTTTTTTCTTGTAAGAGAGAAGGACAGTGAGAGAGAGAAAGAAACAATTTTATTTAGTTCTTCGTGTGGCTTTTGTTGCTCCAACACTTCCTTGTGTACATGGTTCTGGAGTTTGCATCCTTGCACATACCAGGCAAGCGCCATAAGCCCTGAGCCTCGGCTCCAGCCCCTTTACTTCCTTTTTAATCTATAGTATTTGTTTTCCAGTAAGACCCCAGCATGAAATATCTACAGTTAAAGTCAAGAATGAGTTTGAGTTGACATTATTTAAAATGAAGGTAGGTAGTGTTGTCAAATAACAACAACATTTAGTTCTGATAGCAGATATGTTCATATGAATTTCTGAACTTTAAAATATATAATTTTGTAGGCTATAGGTGGGATTACAAACCAGCAGGGGAAAAAGGATGTTTTAATATGGTGCTGGAACAAAGGAAAAAGATAAAACTGGATCTTCATTGACACTGACAGATCAGAAATCTGAAACATAAAAATGAAATAAAGAGGAAACTTTCTCATGGAAAAAATAAAATGAAGATAATTTCCTTATATCCTGGAGGTTGGGAAAATATCCCTAATTCAAAATTCAGAAGCAATAAAAGAAATATAATTTGACTGCAGTAAAATAAAAAATATAAACTATGCAGAAGAAAAATATAAACATGAATGATAAACTTAGAGATTATAATTTATATCCTAGACAAAGAGATAATACTTTTATGATATGAAGACAGCCTAAAATTGAAGGAAAAGATAGGAACATGGACAAAAAAAATGAACAAACAAAACACAGAAGAAGAAATAAAGAATATGAGAAGTTGGCCAACCTAACTTATAAATTAAAATTTAAGATCTCACTTCCCACCCAAAAACAAACAAAAATTCAAACTGACAATGTATTAGTTTAATGGAGCAACCATATGGGAAGTGGGAATAAAAAAAGTACACAAAGATATTTGGCAATATCTATAAAAATGCTTATGTATTTTCTTTTTGACTAGACAATCCCAAATCTAGGAATCTGTCAAAAAGTGGCGAAATTGTGAAATTTTTTCCATACAAGTTTATTCATTGCAGAATTATTTTTAACACTAGCAATTGGAAACAAATCAAATGTCTATCAATAGGTACTAGTTAAATAAATTATGATAAATTAAGTATTACCTAGCACAAAAAAGAATGAAGATGATAATACTTTGGTATGAAATGATATCTAGGAAATATTATAAAGTGAAAAAGTGCAAAATGGTATATGTGGTATGCCATCTTTTACATTTGAAAATAGTCTGTATTTATTTAACAAATTATATTTGGAAAAAAATTTTGTCTTGTTTTTTCCCCACTATTTAATGGTGTATTACAATTGTACATATTGATGGTATTTGTTGTTACATATTCATTCATGCACACAATGTAACAATATAATCTGGTCAATATCACTCCCAGCACTAACAACTGGCTGTAAAAATAAGTAGCTATGAAAGAAAAGAGGAGAGGTGGAAAAAGAGACAGCAATTGAAGCAAAAGCCCCAAAATTTGAAAAAAAAAGTGAATAAAAATCTAATTGTACATCAAATTAGAGATTAAACACATGAAAAATTATTTCTCTGCATAGTATTCTGATATATGCTCTTAGTAGAATCTAATACAGAACATGGACAAATATAGTTCAAAAGAAATCTTAGCAGTCTAATCATTAGTAATGTTATTGTTAATGCCCTTTAAATTATATATATATATACATATATATATTTTAACATATATGTTAAATATATGTTAAAATAAATAAATAAAATAAATATAATATATATTTTTTAACATATATGTTAAAATAATACAAAAATGTAACAAATTTTAAAATTAAGTTGTAAAACCTAAATTTAATATAATTAAATGAAATTTAATCTTATGTTAGATAATTTAATAATATGTTATTAAATAATTTAATATTAAGTAAATTTTAATACTATGAAGTAGAAAATACACTGTAGAAGAATAAAGCAATACAAGTGTAAAATCAAAATGTTAATCATTTTTATGAGAACAGCATTAACCTGATACCACAGCCAGAAAAAGATGCTGTGGGAAAAGAAAAGTACAGACCAATATCCTTAATGAAAATCGATGCAAATATCCTTAACAAAATATTAAAAAGCTAAATTCAACAGCATAGAAGGGAACAAGTGATATTTAAACCTGGGATTCAAGTATCATTCAACATACACAAATTAAAATATGTGATACACTACATGAACAGAATAAAGGATAAAAATCATATGATCATCTCAAAAGATGCAGAAAAAGCATTTGACAAAATCCGAAGTCCTTTCATAATTAAAACTCTCAAGAAATTAGAGTAAAAAGAATGTACCTCAACACAATGAAGGCCGTATGTGGGGAGCCCATAGCTAACACCATACTCAGTAGTTTAGCTTCCAACTTTTCATCTGAGATTAGAAACAAAACAATGATGCCCACTCTCACCAATTTTATTCAACAGAGTATTGGAAGTCCTAACCAGAGCAATTAAATAAGAAAAAGAAAAAAAAAAGGGCATCCAGGCAGAAAATGAAGAAGTGAAATTGTCACTATTTGCAGATGTAATGATCCTATTTTTAGAAGACTTCATTGAAAAACTGTTATAATCATGGGGAACCCAAGGGGGGAAACCATGACATGGCATCAGCCTTGGCTAACTATCTAAATATACATTTGTCCTTGATTGTTTGATAATGACTCCCCCTCATTTGTAAGTCCATATTCAACTAATTAAAAAAAACAAAAACTGTTAAAACTACTAAGTGAATTCACTAAAGTTACAGGATGCAAATCAACATACAAAAATCAGTAACGTTCTATGTACTAACAAATAACTGCAAAAAGTACCCAAGAAAGCAATTGCATTTATAATAGCATCAAAAATAAAATAAAATACTTAGAAAAAATTTAACCGCAAATATAAAAGATCTGTGCAACAAAAACTTTAAAAATATTGGTGAAAAAATTGAAGACACAAATAGAATTATATCACATATTCATAGATACGAAGACTTAACATTATCAAAATATCCATAGTACTCACACTGTTCTATAAAGTCAATGCAATTACTATCAAAATTTCAATGAAATTTTCACAGAAATAAGAAAGCAGCTCTAAAATCTATGTGAATCTATAAAAGACTGAATACACAAATCTTGAGTAAAATTAACAAAACTAAAGGTATCCTACTACCTGATTTCAAATTACAGTTTGTATTCTGTTTCCATGAGTTCTACATTTGTCATTTGTTTCCATGAGTCCTACATTTGTCATTTCAGCTAAGATTGAAAATATTTGGGGTAAAAATATTCATCCAAACTGAACATATGCAATCCTTTTGTTCTTGTTGTTAATCCCAAAACAATGCAGTATTGCAACTATTTACACAGCATTTACATTGTATTAGGTATTGTGAGTAATCTAGAGATGAGTTAAATTATATAGAACAGTATTGCAGGTTATTTGCAAATACTACATCATTTTATAAAAAGGACTTGAGCAACCACAGATTTTGATATTTGTGGAAAATCCCAGAAGAGAACCTCTAGAGACAAAAGGGGCAATTGTACTCCAAAACTATTGTATTAGAGCTCTCCATAAAGACAGAAGCAAGAGGAGACTAGATAGGTAGAGGATAGACAGATAGAAACATACATGCATACACGAATGATTTATTAAAGAAGTTAACTTGTGATTATGGAGCTTAACTAAGAAGGCCCACAATAGGCCATTTGAAAGGTCAAGAGCCAAGGAAGGTAGGAGCATGGTTCAATCCAAGTCCAAACACTGCAGAGAAATGGATGGAATAACTCTCCATCCAAGCTGAAGACCTGAGAACCCATCAGAGCACTGGTGCAAGTCCCACTGTCCAAAGTTTGGAGAACCTGGAGTTCTCACATCCAAGAGAATGAAGAAAGTGTCAGGTTCAGGGAAAAAACAGAATGAATTTGTCCTTCTACCTTTTTGTCCTTTCTGGGACCCCAGCCGATTGTATGGCTCCCACCCACATTGAAAGTAGATCTTTTCCCACTCGGTCCATCAACCCCCATGCCAATCTACACCAGAAGCACCTTCACGGAAATAACACTTTATCGCTATGGAAGTATTACTTAATCCAGTCAAGAGGTCACCTAAAATTAACCATCATGTCTATAGTCACCAAAGCAACATGGTAAAAACAGACAGACCAGCGGAACAGAATAGAGTGCTCAGAAAAGAAAAAAAAACTACACATTGCAGTCAGCTCTCTTCAATAAAGGCACCACATAATGAAGCTTTGTGGAAAAGAAACACGCAATGAGGAAAGGACAATCTCTTCACTAAATAGTGTTGGGAAAATTGAGTATCTACCAGCAAAAGAATGAAATCAGACCTTTATCTCACACCATCCACACAAATGAACTCAAAAATTGGATCACAGACTTACACATAAGACACAAAGCTGTAAAACTACTAGGAGAAAACATACGGGGAATGATGCTTCACATTGATCAGGGGAATTTTTTTTATTATAACCTCAAAAACACAGACAACAACAGCAAAAATAGATAACTGGGATTATATCAAACTAAAAAGCTTCTATACAGCAAAGGAGGCAAGTGACAGTGAAAAGACATGAGGAGAACATTCGAATTACCTATGAAATGGGAGAAGAGATTTCCAAACCTCAAGAGAGAAAGCCCTGGCTGCACTAGAGTACAGGCTTCATTACTCCAAAACAGCACTCAGCTCTTCTTATCAAGTAATTGCCATTTACAAAATTTTACTCAACCAATAGCTAAATGCTGCTCCAATATAAATCCTCTTACTATCCCTTTCTGGCAAAGATGAATTCCATGACTATTTAGCCATTTTCCATAATGTCCTGCCCTGACTTGATTAATATTTTCCTAGAAGCCCTAATATATTACTTGTTAATAACTCTGGTCTTTAAAATAATTGATGTATATTTTTATGCTGGGCACTCTAGCACAGAATCTATCTTATTTAAAAGTTTAAGTTAGAATGGCTTAGAAGTTCATGATTGAAGCTGTGTTGCAGATTGGGTTTCCAGAAGCAGAATCAGACACATTGGTTTGTATAAAAGGGGGGCTGGAGTGGTGACTCGGTGGTTATAGCACTTGCCCAGCATGTGCAAGTACGCAGGTTCAAACCCCAGCACCACGTACACAACAAAGTCTTGGAGCAACAAAAGCCATGAAAATTAAATAAAAAATTGTTCTCTCTCTCTCTCTTACTGTCCCTCTCCCTTAAAAAAAAAAAGACATTTAAAAGGAAGGGAAAGGTAAGATGAAAGGGAAATATGACAGAAGATAAGACCGGACTATTATGCAGTCTCAACCAAGACCTTGAGCCACCCTATGGTGCTCTGAAGCTGGGATGGCTTTCCAGAATTGTTCCCATTTTAGGGAGAAAGTCTAGGATTTTCATCGGTTGGTCCCTGGTTATAGGATTCCTCTTAGAAGAGAGGATGACCTTGGACAAAACGATGGAGATAACAATTTCCAAAAGGGTTGATGGCTGAGGGACTTGGTTCTTCAGTTCAGAAGGATAAACAAATGTCATATTATGGTTTCTCCTATAGGCGTAGTATAAAAAAAGAGGTTTTCTAAATTCCTAAAACACCACAATTGAACATGAAGAAAAAAGAAATGACTTCTCGGAGGCAGTTCAACATACATAAGAAATCTTGGCTGTAAATTAAAGATCACACTTCTGAGGCTAAAGGGGTCATGCCATCCATCCACAAACTATTTTGTACAAAACACCTTTCTCATGGTTAATTGTAGGTGTTGACTTAATATTTGAATTTATAGACTAAATAAAGCAGTTTTTTCTCTCCATTGTGGGTAAGCATCATCTAATTGCTTGAAGGCCTGAATAACACAAAAGGCTAAGCTCTTTCTGCCTGATGGTCTCCCAGCTAGGACATTGGTCTTCTGCCTTTGGACTTGTACTGGAATTTAAACCATCAGTTTTCTTGGTTCCTAGATCTCTGGACTACAGATCTTGGGAATCCTCAGCCTCCATAATGATGTAAGCCAATTCCTTACAATAATGAAATAAATAATTCAAATTGCAAATAAATCACTCATTACACACACACACACACACACACACACACACACGAGCACATGTGCACATACATATACTACTTGTTCTATTTATCCAGAAAACCCTGACTAATCCTTTATTAATTTTGTTATTCTTGGTTTTAAAAGAAAATTTCTTTTCTTATTTAATGAATCCAGAAATTCTTATTCAAATACAATAATCTGTCCTTACAGAGAAGAAAAGCTATTTCAGCATTCTTGTGTACAGAGATGGATTTAGCTATTCCCAAGACATTTATTCAACGACACCCAAATAAGCACCCAGCACTTGAGTGCAGATACCATATAAAGCACTCACAATGGCAACGACGTATCGGTCCAAACTTCTCAAAAATATCCATGAGTATATTTCCCTGCGAGGCTTAACAAGTGACTAAATTTTACCTTTCCTGTAGCTATCATAACAAGAAAAACTGTAAGTGTAGTGTAGGCCTCACAATACTATTTCAAGGATAATGTTAGTATGCCAAAATGGATTCATTTAATTGCCCAAACCACAAAGCTTTAAGTAGGATTTAGTAATAATTTTTAAATTTCTGGATAAATTGAAAAGTCTAACACTTCAGCTTTGGAAGGAGCAGTTGCTTGCTCTGTTCAATTCCCTCTTTACAGGTAAAATGCCATATAGGCTACAGGTGCTTCTTTTAAAATAGAACCTTCATTGACTATTAACCTCAGAGCTCTGAAAAGGTAAAGTAAGATAATGATATTTTATCTTTTCCCATCAAACTTTCACTTAGTAGTTGTAGCATTTATTAATGATTCTTACCTGAGTCAATTATTACTATTAGTTACATAATAGTGATTTTCCAACTCTATCATTTCCTCTATGTTTAGTATATAGCATTCTATGATAATAACAAGATTTTTCTTTTCTTCCATTTATTTTGTTAACTTCAGTAGAAACCCATGGTTCTTATTTAAATGGGTTCTCATCCATTACTGTTAAATTGTGTTGATGGTTAGATTGCCCCAGATTTGGCCATCAAGGTCCCTTCAAACTAGCTCTTATGTCCTTTCTACAATTTCCATTACTTTCTAGAATTCTTTACTTTTTTTAAGAAAGAGAGGACAGTGAAAATAGAGAGCGGAGGAAGAGAGAGAATCAATTTTTATTCTGTTTCATGTGGCTTTCCTTGCTCTGACACTTCATTGTGTACGTGGTGCTGGGGTTTGAAGCTGTGTCCTCATGCATACAAGGCAAGTGCTATAACCACTGAGCAACTACTCCAGCAATGAATTCCTTATTTTTTTTAATTCCTAACTTTTTGAAATAATTAAATGCTTCAGACTCATCTTAAACTTCCTATGTCCTGCCCTAGAGTCAGTCATGTCTCTAAGCTATTCAGAAACTCACTAGGCTATTTAAATCTACCCAATTATGTCAATAAACATATGGCCCCTCAATACATACCCTTAGTGGGTGTGGATTTTTCCTGCATAACTAGATAGCCTTCCTATCCCAATCCATATGAAACTGTGACCTATACTTCAGTGAGGTCAACACCTTCCAAATAGTCATCCTGTTCTGGTTCTTTTCAGTGGAGAAGGATACTGTGATGTGTCAAAAACAGAATCTTAGTGCTTCCTGCACCATTGCATTAGGATGCAACTGCTTCCAAGCTCATTCAGTGTATATACCTAAGAAATACAGACTGGTTTAAACATGGCATATTTAAATCATGAATTAAGAAATAACTGCATATGAAATGCTATGGATTTATGTACTTCTAACTCCAATCTACACAAGATTCTTCCCTACCTTCCCTAATTCCATATTTATATCTTCCTTATCCCTTATCTTTCTTATCAGCCAGTGAGAACCCTGGCTTTCAACAATGAGATCATATTTAGTCATTTTCTTAATCTTATCATATTTGCAAAAATGACTTCAGACATTTTTAAAAGTATTAAAGATTTTTGCAGGTTTTTCATCTATAAAGATATATAATCAAAGAAATGTATTTAAAAGTTATAAATTAATGATATTTGAAATCAGAAAAGTTCTTATTTACAAAAGAATTCAAGGCTTTTAAACTAAACTTCTACTATAGCCTTAATGATAATGAAATTTATACACAAAATTCCAATAAACTCTCACTACTTTGCTAACCAACATTTCCTTGCTACATTGTGACCTTCTTAGGTGTTTTCAAAACCTAACATTATATACACAGTCATAATAAACATATGCAAACTGCATTTCCTAAAGAGGAACCAACGAATGCACCCCACATGATACACAACCCATGGACTGGTAATGTAGGGAAAGACACCAGGGAGAGTCAGCCTTAAAACTAATTTGAAAAAGATCATTTCAAGTGTTTCTAACCACTAAATCTGCTCTTAAACTCCAGAACAAATAGCCCATGGATCTGTACTTCACAACGCACAAATATACTAAGAATATTACTTTCTGAGTACTCATCCCCACTAGAGCTCTAACTCTGAACTTATTCTAAAAGGTCTCCAGAAGCGAGACATTAATAGCCATAAACAGATAATTGCAACAGCTTCTAATATTGTCAATAATGGAATTCTTATTTAACCCATAGCCTTCTATAAAGTAATAACCCAAACACATCAAATCCCCATGCTTCAACTGAATTCTAGTCCCAACCCCATAATTACTGCTGTTATATCCAGACCCTCAAAGTCATCCATGGGATGTCAGGGATACAAAGGGAGAGGTGGCTAATAATGAAAGTTATGATCCAAGTATTTTATCATAAATCAATTCAGCACCATCACATCATTTGTTCAAATCTACCTAGAATGTTTCTTCTTTGGAATTAGACAAAATACATTTAGGCGGCAACTGATACCAATTATCTTTATGTCCTTTCAACATGCACCCAAGGGACCATTTTTCCTGTATAATTAGATAGGCCTCCCAGGTTACTGACATCAAAATGTGACCTACACTTTATCAAGATCAGCCTGCATTTTCAAGGACTGAGAGCACATCCTTCTGTTTCTTGTATTTTGGCGGAAGCCTGACATGGTAATTTACCAGGAAAGACCCAAGACACCAGGTATCACCAGGAGATCTTCTTCAGGCTGAAATGTGCGATTGTCAGTTTATAACTGATGGCAAGGGAACACAAATAAAAGAACCCAAGTTTTAGACATTACCTAATCACCATAAATTTATTGGCTACAATAGTCCTAGCTAATAAAATTGCCCCTGACTATTTACAGGCCAACCATCTATTGAGTCAATACAGTAACTAACACCTGGGTAAACACTTCAGGAAAAGTGAAATCATTAGTTTAAAAGGAAAAATCTACACATTTATTTGAGGTTGGCCAGACTGATCTATGGGACATATTCTCCTGGTTGGTTCTAAATCAATTAAAAACTAGACAAAGTGGGATTCCGAATATTTGTTGACTTTTATTACTGTTTTCATACCTCTTATGTTTTCTACTGACTAATATGCAGGTATTTAAAAATTACTACACTGCCATCATGCTAGGCTGACATTCAGCTAGCTACGTCTCATTTGACTTGGGCTGCTATAACAATGATATCATAAACTAAAAGACTTATAAACAACAGAAATTGATTCCTCACATTTCTACAGGCTGGAAAGTCCAGGACTAAGGCTGGCAGACTTGATGCCTGGGAAGTGTTTGCTTACTATTTCATGGATGACAACTTCCAGCTGTGTCCTCATGGACAGAAGGGGGCAAAGGAGCTCTCTGGGGTCTCTTTTATGAGGTACTAATCCTGTTCACAAGGAATTCACACTCATGACCTGTCAGTTCCTAATGTTAACTCCTGATGCATCATCTTAGGATTCAACATATGAATTTTAGGGGGCACAAACATTCAGTCCACTGCAAAGCTGCATCAAATACACAGAAACCATCAAGTCTCACTTAACAGACTTTGACCAAATAGAGAACAAAGTTACTACAATTAAGAGAAATGATACACTCTTAGCTTAAGTAAGGTGGAGTGTTCAATGTAAGTTCAGAGGAGTGGTCAGTAGCAGGCACACGTAGAATAACAAAATGCTTTCTCTTATTTCTCAGGAAAATTCCTGATGCCAGTCTGCTGTGGGGAAAGCGCTTCTCCCTTCAAGTTTTGACTAATCAGCTTTCCCGTGTACAAAAAATAATAATAATATTTCACTGTTCCCTCAGACTGCTGTAGGTTTTTATATAAACCCTTCCTTGCCTTGGTTCCATAGCTGATCTTTAGCACATGGGAATAAATGTCAACTTTGCTTTTAATTACACTGAATACATCTGAGTAATTCTTTGTTTTGTTTTTAAAGAGAGAAACAACTTTATTTAGTTTTTCACATAGCCTTAAGTTGCTCCAACACTTAGTTGTGTACGTGGTGCTGGGGTTTGAACCTGGGTCCTTGTGCTTGCCGGGCAAGCGCCGAAACCACTGAGCCACCACCACTCCAGCCCCCTGAGTAATTCTTTGATAACAGGATCCTAAATCTAATTAAGCCTCAAAAATTGATTTCCACTTACTGGAAACATGGGATAAGTTGTGACCACATTAGAAGCAGAAGTCACATCCAAAATATAAGAAAGTTCTTAGGACGCTTGAGCCAGTTTCTGCAATAAACAGATGACGGTAATTTGCAAAATGAAGGGAGGACTTCTCCAGATTAGAAGAGTTTGAGAAACATAAAACAAAATACAACATGTGGACTATATTTGGATCCAATTTCAAATGAAATGAACATAAAAGGATATTCTTGAGACAATCCTGAAAATGCAATTATGAACTAGGTGTTAGATGATATCAATGAATTATTAAGTTGGAAAGCATAATAGAATTGTATTTGTGTTAGAAAAGGTCACTATTTTTTAAAGATACCTTCCTTAAATATGTAAGAGTAAATTTAAATGATGACTGAGCTGAACATGATGATCTCAGTGACTTGTGAGGATGAGGCAGGAGGATGAAAAGTTGAAACCCAGCCTCAGCAATTTAGTGAGAGCCTGTCTCAAAATAAAACATAAAAAGGGCTGGGGATGTGGTTCAGTGGCTAAGCACCCTGAGGTTCAATTTCTGATACCAAAAGAAAAAAATTATACCTGAGATTTCCTTTTAAAGAACAGATCAAAAATGAAAAAGAAAAAAGAAACAAAAGCAATGAAGATTGATAATTTTTTACTCAGTTGATGCAAGTTCATTATTTCTCTCTCTTATTTCCATTGGAAACAGGTCATGACAAAAAATTTAAGTACAATATTTTTATATTTTGATGTAAATATTTCAAGATAAAATATTTATGTGTATTCACAAGTTTTTGGTTCCTCTTTCCAAAAGAGGATGTTTCCTGTACATTCTAAATGAACCAAATAACATGTCTGCTAATCTATGGGCAATTTGTTTTCTGCTACAATAGGCAGCATTTGCTGCCTAAGTACACATTGCTCTGTTTTTGCTGAACTAAACTTCATAAAAAGTTGGGTGTGCTTTCTTAGTCTATGATTCAGAAAGCAATTGGGGAAAAAAGAGTCGTTCAAGGCGTGAAGAGATAAGGGGAAAAAATGGAATAGAATTCTGTTTTCTATAGTTGGGCTTGAGGCTATGTTACTATTATATTGTTAATACAGCATGATGAGGATGGTGAAATTCAGAGGGTCAAAGAATGAGTTAATAAATGTCTCATGAGAAAAATCTCTCTGGAGGGCAGTATAATAAAATGCTTTTACCTTTTTCTTCCCTAAATCCTCCTCCTCCCCTCTCTGTCTGAATCTATGTTCTTAGGTAACTGATGTTAGCTGCATGTATTCTACAATGTTCATAGTAGGGCTTCTGTTTAAAAAATAAAATAAAATGATACTTGTGGGAGAAATAAAGTGAGTCATACTTCTATTGCGGTCACCATTGTGTTCTCACTCAGGGCTGTGAGCTTGACACTGAGTGGTATCCCAATGGAATCCAAGCACCCAGCTTCTTTCTATGATGTCCAGTGAATGTTCTCCCCGAACTCAAACTATAAATCAACTCATGGAGAGAAGGAAAACAGTCACCACTGCAAAGACAGAAATAATTTTTCAACATTGCCAATTTAATGTAAAGATTAAGCTTATTAAATTTATATCAAACTCTCTTTATTATTAGAGCAAATTAATTTCCAGAAAAATTCAGTTATAAAACCATCAATAGGATTTACTAATTTCAATAAATCATATTGCTTCTAGAGGTGAATTATACTAACTATTAATATGTACAAATTTCATTTAGATATAAAGGAAACCCTAGGTACAGAAAAGGAGATAATAATTAACTAAGCTTTTTTCGGTTGTAAATAACCAATTTAAGAGGAGACTGATGAAATAATGTCCATCCTACATTTCAAAAATAACTCTAACACACTGGCAAATTCCTGAACAAAATAGATTGCACTGTTAATAAAAATATAACAGTCCTTTCCTTGAAATAACTTTTTGAATAAACTATATTGGACAAATCTATTTAAAGGCCATCAGATCATTTTTATTTTTTTTAATTGTAAGGATTTAAGTACTGAAAAATAATCAAAATGTTAGTCAATTAACTATATTTTCCCTGTGACTATTTTAAATGCATCCTTGAATATTTGCAGTAGTAACTGCATTAAATTCTAAATTTACAGCAACCTAAAAAATTCTGTGGCCTTTATTTTTCAAACGTTCTTTGTAATCAACTGAGGTCATATCAAAAGGATTAATTCAATTCTAACAATGTTTTTGTATCTTACTAACTTTTAATAATTCCTGTAGGATTCTTTCCCAGACATAATTATTAATAGCAGAAAATCATATGACTGTATTAGATGACATCAGCTAATCCTCCAAAGCAAACTGTTCCTCTCCGGCTTGGAAGGAAATCAACACAGGCCTCCTCGAAAAGATAATACACAATAGGCCATAACCTACCATAATTAAAACCTCTGCTATTGAAGATAACAAAAATTAACAAGAGCATTCTACTGACAGGAACTCTAACTACTTCACCCTTTTGGGAATCAGGCAGGATTATAAATAAAAAATAGTAAATAGTCTAATACCTGCTCCTAGCATGAGCTAAACAAAGAAGGGATATTGGGCCAGGTGTGGTGACTCACACCCATAATCCTAGTGACTTGGGAGTCTAAAGCAAGAAGATTGAAAGTTTGAGGCCAGACTGGGCAGTTTTGTGAGACCATATCTCAAAAATAAAAAACATAAAGAGCTGGTGGCGTAACTTCATAGTAGAGCAACCCACATTTCAATCCCCAGTACTGCAGTTGTGGGGAGGAGCAGGAGGGATTAAAAGCAAAGGAAAGGAGGCTTGGAAGCATGGATATGACTTCACTAGCTTCTATCATTTTGAAGCATTTTGAAGAGCATTTTATTATTTATTATTATGTCACCAGTATTTATTGACAATCTGCCATGAGAATAATGAAAATAAGTCCTAAAAAGGATAGAAAGATATATATTCCTCTGTCCTTACTCTTAAAAAGTGTAAATGTGAGGTAGACTGGGCTCATACCAATTGCCCACCCCAAAACCCACATGCATTCCCCATTTTCCTCCCAAAAAAAAAAAAAAGCAAAAGAAAAAAGCTTATATGTTTTTAAAGCCACAGAAACTACAATTCATTAAGTATTGAAGGTAATATAGGCAGTTTATACATGTTAACACTTCAGTCAACTGAAATCTCCGCAAGAGATATAAGTACTATTGTCCTTAGTACACTGGATTTATCTAGCACCTCAGCTTGGGTGTTCACTGATACCCATCAGAACCATTTGCTTCAAGGAAAGCAGAATGGAGCCCACTCCATGTTTACCATTAGATGAGCTGACAAATCCCCTTGTCCTATGTGAACCAGTTTGTTGTTGTTGTTGCTGCTGCTGTTTTCCTATTACTCGCAACTAAAAGTACACAGAAAGACAGTCATTCTCCAAAGTTAATGACATGTCCTTAAAGAAAGTAGGGGTTATCTTTTTCTTCATTTTGTATTCTTAGACACTAAGGAGAAGCTTGACTGACTTCATAATATAAAAGCCTGAAACTTCATAAAGTATATATTTGTTGAATAAATGAATTGGCTAAAGAAATGAATGAATAACTGAACAAACTACTGAATAAGAAATAATTTCTCTGTTCCTACCTTTCCCTTACTCCTCCAGGCCAAGATTCATAATAGCACAAAAGAAAATAAAACAATAATTAATAATAACCCAGCCCTTTGAGTTTATTTAGTTTTTCTTAGCCAGCTGACAATAACCTGCTGCCTGTATATTTTATAGTAAATCATATTAACCTATTCCTTCCCCTGTTTGGCATTATTTAAAAATCAATACTGAAGTTAGGGGGCTGGCACCCAGAAAGCCAAAAGAGAAAAGAGTCATGCATCTGGTAGCTACCCCTACCTATATTGATTGACCTCTCTCTCTCACATACCCATCCATCAGTTAAGGTTGTTCAGTAGAGAATGAGAAATTAGGACAGTAGAATTCATGTTTTGTTTTGTTTTTCTTACAATGATCAAAAGTGCAATAGATCTCCCTGAACTGTCAATTGTGGTTGTTAAAGACATTAATGCCATGACTTAGGGCCCTTTTCCCCATGGAAGCTGAAGAATATATAGAGAAGACACACAGCTGAGGAGAAAGAGTATGGTAAGAAAAGAGAAATACTTTAAAGACATTAGTCACACAGACATACTGAAGATCCCTCATCTCATGACTGGTAACTACTCCACCGAGACAGAAACTACTCTCACATTTATACTGGAAAATGACTATAAGGAGAAAATGGTTATTTATTTCCAGACCCTGCCAATTTCGATATTGCTCTCTTGCTGTGTCACAGTCACAATCCTATACAATGACAGGAACAATAATTTCTAATCTTCCTGTTCAAGAAATAATTCTATTGATCACCACTTTATTTGTTATTTTCCCCATGATTCAGCAGGTCAGAACTGCTCCAGTTCCAGTAGCTTCCCATCATTCAGCAAGACATTCAAGGCGTTAAGATGTCTTTACACGTTAATAGGAGGTGAAGAAATTCATTTCAGCACCAAGGAGAGTGCTCTGCCTATTTGAAATACATTGGGAATTACATATTGTTCCTGACACTAAATGTGGTTTGATAGAAAGCTGCTAAAAAATAAAGATTAAAAAAAAACTAATTTCATTAATGAGAGTTAATTTTTAATAAAATTAAAACTTGTCAAGGTTTCATATATGTTCATGACACTACAAGTTCTTTCAGCTTTCAAATGCATTGGAATTTGTGATTCTTCACCTATATTTTTAACAAAGAAGCCACAATTTCTGCATGGGCTTAGACTGATTTGATGCAGTTACAGAAAAATTAAATTAACAGGTATTAAAAGTTTCATAAAAGCAAGTCCTAAAATATTCACCACTACTGTATCCTCAATGCTGTGCACATGATAAATGTTCAATAAATACTTAAGGGATTAATGATTGATTCATTAAATGTAAAGAAATAAATTAATGAGTGCCTTGTTTGTAATAAAAATCATTTTTACAGCTGGTCTAAAAGATCTTCACATGCCACATTGCTCAATCTGAAACTTGAACTCATTTTCCTTGATGAGTTCAAGGAACACCAACGGAGTTTCTGGATGGCAGAAAAATCATGCCTCAGACCTTGTCTCTTGTCTCTACTAAACTTTGAATGTGAAGAGTTTCCTTACATTACCCTAGAGAAGTCACTGAGGTTTCAAGCCCTGCAATCCTACACCTTCAGAGCAGCATGACATCCACTGGGGGCTCCCCCAACGCCCTTTTACCAGATGGACAGGATACAGACACAAGAGGCTAAACTAATTCTTTTCCACCAGGTTCCCAGGTGAACCATACATATTTACTGTCCCTATCCCCAAGTAGTCAACAGCCCCTTCCTCTGTGCCAAGTGAAGAAAACATCAGGCCTCCCTCTCCTGAGGGACCCTATCCTCCCAGAGTTCAGAGACTCCTGAGTCCAGCTATGCTAGGAGAAAAAGTCAATAATGCAAGTCTGCTTGACAAGAGTTAGCCAAGTGAGATCAGAATCTTCCAAGGACAGAGCCAAAGGTGAAAAAGAAAACATGAAAAAGTAAGAACACGGTGTTTAAACGAATTTTTCTATCAGCCAGCATATTTGTGAGAACTTCTCAGGCCTGTGAATCCTTTTCCCTTTTTTATATCTATTTGTGCAATGACACCTAAGAACAAAGTCAAGTCTCCTTGGTGCACAGGTAGGCACAGCCCAGTTCTTAGCTCCTAGGAGGCTTCTAGGCTAAGGCTCCACTCTACTTGGACTGTACTATCAGGCCCCCAAAATGGGGGGAGCTGCCAGGGAAGGACTGATTTCCATTTCAAACTGCATTCTGGTACTTTGTACTCCAGCACCATTGGCCGATCAATATTCAATGCTTGAAGATTCTGACTCTGCGGGAGTCATGTCAGGGGACCTTGGGAGCCAATCTGCTTGAGCTTCTGAGTGATAATTATTCATGGGCTCCTGCCTCTTGCTCTTTCTCTAGCACGGTCCCACTCTGCAGACTCAGTGCCTTATTCAGTCTCCTCTCTCGCTCTCTCCGCTGCTGTAGCCGGACCCTTCGCCTTCGCCACCGCTCAGCATCTACACTTCGTCTACAATGGCTAAAACAGCAATGGGTAAGGCATCGCGCCTCGTTCTCCCTCGGCTCGACCTGGAGCTCGCCTCTCACCTTCTCGCTTAGAGCTTTGAAGGCATTCGGAGATATTTTATATAAATATATATAGCGTTAACTCTAACCTTAACACCGGAGCCTGAAAGGTCGGAGGTAGCTCTGGGGGAGGTGGGAGGGCAAAAAGGGAATCATTGGAAATCTAAAGCAAAGGATTTCTTTAAGAAGATAGATGCAGGTAAGTTGCCCTCCCATGGCTAGGGAATTTATTTTCTTTCCTATGTGTAAAATTAAAGCTCAATTGCGAAGGGAGCGGGATGCCTTGTTTGCCTGAAATGGGGGTTGGTTAAGGAACATTTTGGAAAGTGCTTTGTAACATGCTATATTTCTTCTGTAGTTAAAAAAAAAATGGGGAAGGGATAGAAGAAAGGTTGGGAGAAAGGGAAAAGAAAAATGCAAAGTCAAATTGGTCCCATCTAGGGTGTTTGAAAGATGGGTGGAGACGAGGTGGGGGAGGAGGAGAGCGGGGCACATTTTGTGGTATTGTCTCCTTGGAAAAACCGCTA
>PVKS010032508.1:11900-22593 GCA_004027875.1 Aplodontia rufa | reverse complement strand
ATCAAAAAGCTGACTAAAACACTGTTCCAGGATCCGATCCAGGACACCCCATCACATCTGCTCACATCTCCTTAGGCTCCTCCTGGCTGTAATAGTCTGTCACCTTTGATTTGACAACCTTAACAGTTTCAAAGGGTAGTCGTCAGGTGTTTAATAGAATGTCCCTCCATTAAGATTCCCCGGTTTTTTTTTTTTTTTTTTTTTTTTTGGACTAGAATCATGGGTTTGAGAGTGATCAGAGAGCAAATGCCCTTCTCCACCTGTCTTACCTGCTGGCCTTGCTCACTTGGCTAAAGCAGTTTTGCCAGGATTCTCTGCTGCAGAGTTAGCTGCCCTGTTTTCTATGCCCCAGTCTTTGGAAAGAGATCACTATGGGAGGAGCTGGTGATGGCCTCTGTCTTCCTGCTTCCTATTCCCTGCTGGTTTTCCTCTTAGGGTGCTTTTGGCATCTGGGTGTGAAGTGGAGCTGGGCCAGTGCCTGGAGTGAGAGAGGCGGAACCTCAGACCTGCTCACCTCCACCAGCAGGGTGTTCCTGAAACCGGAATGCGCTGGAGAAGCCTGAGAATAGCTGCATTATTTGTTTTCAAGAACAATTTCTAAGAAAAGGGACAGCAACTTATAATGTCATTATTTGTCATTTTCAGTTTTGACTATTTGAGGAGTCTAGAAAAAATGAATGTTTTTCTAAAAGCTTTTTGGTGTATTAGTTCCTGACGTAGTTTATCAGGCTAATTTTTAAAACCGATATTTGTTCTTCCTGGCCTTAAAAATTTTTCCGGAGAAATGTAATTTAAGTATGATTGGAAAGACAAACTGCTTCCTCCAGCCACCTCTCTTCTTAGGGTGTCATCTTTATTTTCCATTCCTGCCAGCTTCATCTCCGAGGTGGCTTGTTATTCCTAGATTTATTTTGTTACTTTTTTATACTAGTGATTGAACCCAGGGACACTTTACCACTGAGCTGCATCCCCAGTCTTTGAGACAGGCTCTTGCTAAATTGCTGAGGCTACCCTCGAATTTGCAGTCCCCTTTCCTCAGCCTCCTGAGTTGCTGAGATTTCCTGTGCATACCACTGTGCCCAGCTTGGATGAAATCATTTATAATAGTAGTTTTTTTTGTTTTTTTTTTTTTTGTTGTTTGCAAGTGATTTGGATTTAGATAAAACATAGGTGAGTACATGTCCTTCAATCGTGGGGGCCTACACAAACACACATACACACTTAGACCCTTACACATATGTACACATGTGCATGTTCACACATGTATAATCTTTGTTTTTTAAACTGACTGTGGAAAATATTTAAAACTCAAGTAGCTATGGGGAAGATTTAGTTATTGGGCAAAAGTTGATTGTTTGATGTGAGCCTCTGTGTAAATCTGTAATCCCACCTACCTGGGAGGCTGATGCAGTAGGATTGCAAGTTCAAGTCCAGCCTCAGAAATATAGCAAGACTGTCTCTAAAAACAAAAAACTGGGAATGAAGTTTGGTGCTAGTGTCCCCAGGCTCAATTGCCCGTACTCCTTAAAAAGGAAAAAAGTTTCCTTGCTTACCAAATGTGTTCATCAGAACCACTGAAACAGACATTATAGGGTAGAAGAATGACTCTTCAGTTAGTCATCCTTCTTGGGTGTTTTCTTTTTAAGAAATAACTCCAGATGAAGAGAAACAATAGGCAGTAGAAAATGAGTCAGTTTTTGGTAGAAATTAATTTCTTGGGAAGGAAAGAGAAGCCTCTAGAATGCTTGTAGAATCTGAAGGGACCTGTGAGATCATCCAGTAACTTATTTTCACATTTGAGTCATAGTGAGGCAAATGGGTTGATCAAAATATCAGGGTTGACTTTGAAACAGGAATAAAATGAAAATATAGTATTTAACTTTCTCCTTGAATAACCTTTAAAATTGTCATTGCCTTGAACGTGGGTTCATTTAATTATCTTACAGAACAGTTCAGTTGTCTGCATTACAAGACAGCACAAGTCCATAACTTAATTCAGAAATGACAATTTTATATATATTTTGCCATTTTAATTATCCAAAAGCAATCATCTTAAATTAATCCCTGTGTCCAGGAAGGATATAATTAATTGTGTAACTTGGAATCTTACCCTTTTTGATAGTTAAACCATTTTCACTGGGGGAAAAACTGTATGGTGTGAAAACTTTTGAATTTAAAGATGATGCTGGTCTCGCATCTCATAGCATTATAATTCTGATTACCAAGGCAGGGGGAGTTGATTTGGAAAGTAGGGACTACTTTAAGTTCATTGCAAAACATGTCGGCAAAACATTGATTCTCTCGTTTTCCAGGGCTTCTGGTTGTTAGGCTTTTGTCTCAGGAGGAAAGTAATTGGCCCTGTTACAAAGGCTAGCTTGACATGCAAGTTTGAGAGACATGCTTTTGCGCATTACTAGGAACAGAAGGAATGCAGTATTTTAGAAGTTAGGATCAGTAGGTTCCAACTTGCTTGTGAAATTGGGCTGCTATTTTTAAAAGTACAAGTTGTGCCAAGAAATCTGGAATGAGGCAATCTTGCTGGAGAAATAGTACTGTAGTTATACTACTCTAACTTTCTGGGATCCTATCCCTGGTGACATTTTTTGGAGAAACACCAGCTCAGATGTCTTATACGGACATCCTTCAGTATAAAAGAACTGAAAAAAGAACTCGGACCCTTTTCATTGGATGGTCTCCAAATATGGTTGGAACATCAGAATTCAACTGTCGGTATTGGCAGCTTAAGCTGCATCTAGAAATTTTCAGTGGACCAAGCCTTCCATTTTCAATAGTAGGTAGTTTTTGGAATCTTTAAAACCTCCCTTTTCTTTTGGTAGGGATTAGCCAGGTGGTAATGGGATTGGTGGGGCTAGGCCCATGTGAAGAATGTAGAGCTAAGGTATTGGAACAATTCTTTCTACTGTTCCAAGAACCAGCTTGACCCACCGTGGAATAGTCGGTGGAAAAGAACTGACTCCCCCTCAGGGGAGTTACCAAGTTTCTGCTTGAACATGTGCACCATCAAGCAGCTTAATAATCAGTTATATAAACTAAGACATAACAAAGGTTATTGTCAGCGGTAGTCAATTACAATAGTAGGTACACTTTTTTGAGAGTTTGTATCACTTCATGGGTCAGGTACATTATTTCATTTAATCTTAATTAATGGTCTTAAGAAATTGTATCAGTGTAGTGCTGGTGGGCACAGATTCAGACTCAGCTGTCTGAAAATCCGACACATTTGCTTTTCATGACAGCTAAGTTATTAAACCTCAGTGCCTCAGTTTCCTCCATTTGATAAAATGAGGAATGTTGCAATGCATAACATTTAGAATTATTTTGAGAATTAAATGTCTAAGTAGGTGTAAGTTGCTAAGAAGGGTGCTGGCCCAGAGCTCTAACTCTTTCCATAGAAATAAAGATGTGTGACGAGGCCTGGAAGGAGGTGGGACTCAAAACGAAATCTGCCCACCTGTGACGCTTGTAGCTCTCCTCAGCCTTTGTTTACTGCTTCCATGTCATGGTAGTCTGGACACTGGTGGAAGTCCTTTTGCATTAGTTGAATTCTCACTTCTCTTTAGTTTGTGTTTTTCATCTTGGGTCTATCAAAATATAGTTCTTCGTGCTAAAGTGGAAAAAGTGTAGTCTGAGACTTTGTCTGCCCCTCATTAATATTGAGCTAAGTGTTTGGTGTTTGAATTCTGGAAATCTTGGGATCTGGAGAAGATAGAGGAACACCCAGTTTGGAATATCCTCACAGCCAGACCTGGGTGTCTTGTTTAGTTTTCTTTTCCCAGTGAAGATCACACTCTTGGGAGGAACAACTGGGTTAAGAGAAGGGTTATGCTGGGCTGGAGCGGTGCCTCAGCAGTTTTGGTGCTTGCCTTGCATGTGCAAGGACACGGGTTCAAAACCCAGCACCACATACACAGCAAAGTTTTGGAGCAATGAAAGCCACATGAAAAACTAAAAACTGATTTCCCCCCCCCTCACTGTCTTTTTTTATATTTAAAATGTACGGTCATCCATACAAGCAGATGGAAGTAACACTGTCTACTAAGTGATATTGATCTTCTGTGCCTCCTGGTTTTTGGCTGCTGGGGCAAAAACAGCCTCTACTTCCGTGGAAAGGAAGCAACAGGCTTTTTTTTTTTTTCATTAAAGATCTTGCAAAAATTGTTCTTAGAACTATGATTAGTAAAGCAAAACAAACCAAACCCATGCTAGTAAACTGTAGGGATTATGGGAATGAGATTATTCCATAATCTGTTGGAAGATACCCTCTCAAATTTGGGGTAAGGGGAGTGTTCCTTCTGCATTGATACCAGCTAGTTCGTGTAGTCATGTGTTGCCAGATTCCTTACAGACTAAAGAAAGTGCATGCGTGGAAGTGACGTGATGAATAGAAGCGGTAGAGTAGGGACGATTCTTATGAATAATTCTGCAGTGAATGACATTTTGTGCTGAAAAGAACCACTTTAAAGGATGTGAAATGATGTGTCATAACTTAGTCACTGCTGTTGATATTATCTTTCACTTTCCTTTAGGAATCTAGTTTGAGGGCCCACACCTGAAAATTCAGTTTTATTTTTTCCTTTAATTCTGCAAAGCAGAACTCGCTCCACAGAATCTAACATTGGATGATATATTCTCATCCGTATGTTTGGACCTGCAGTTCAATGCGTTTCTGGAGGGTGGGAATACGTCTTTAGTTCTCCCCTTCGCAATAGGCTCGAGTTCATTGCCTTTCGAAACCAGGTTTGAACTAATGATACAGAATGATGTGCATTCAAAGAAAAGGAAACTTAATATGTAAACAGCTCCGTTGAAATCTGTGGAATCTCTGAACATTTTGTAGCTAATGCTCACATGACTTCTTAAACACTCTTCTGGAAGTGTATGTTTTTCCTCTGCCATCCTGTTGCCTTCTTTCTATGCCACATCTCTTCCAAGGCTGTCCTGGGATCCCACGCCCGGCTCTCCCATCCATGATGATCCTTGGTTTCAGCCAGCACTCCCTCCCTGCAGCTGCATTGCTAAGGCCTTTGACCACCTAAACTCTGCAGCACCCCCAGTTCCAGATATCACAAACCTTTGACATATTGAAAAACGGATCATTCCTGTCCCTGCAGCATTTTCTTTCTTTTGTCAGCAGATAGGAGCGCCTCAGATGGCATTTTCTTCCTCCATTGTGCTTTTCCTGAATGCCATCTCTTCCTGTGACCCTTGCCCCACTCCACTCCCTTGGCGTGCTGGGTCAGTGGTTCTCAGCTCCACTACACATCAGAATTTCCTGGGGGGCTCTTGACAGTGTCATGTGTCTTGAAATGCTACAGGAGATTAGATTATGAAGCAGTGTTGAGGACTGTTACAGTAGATGCTCAATAAATACTTCCATCTCATTAGATAGTGATCTTTATGTACATCACAAACAAGAGATTAACATTTTGGTGCTGGTTGGTGTTCCACCCCTAAAGGTTGGCTTTGGTAGCATTTTTTTTTTTCCAAGTTTCAGTAACCATACATCATAAACCATACTCTTGGCAACACTCTGCCATATGGAGAAAAGTATTTTGGGGAATGAGATTTGTTTTTGAAGCAATATGGTCTTATAAATGACCACTGCTTATATAAGAATTCTTACATATTCATGTTTTTTTTTTTACATTTTGTAGTGCTAGAATATATTTTGAATTAAATACTATACATTTTGGAAATACTTCCACACTTTTTCTCCAAGCTGCCTGCAAACATGGGCAAACTGTATTCAAAGGTATGAAGATGCAATTTTCTATTTCTTGTACATATGCACATGTATGTGTGCACACACAATTATGGTTTGAAAGTGAGGTATCCCCAAGATCCTGTGTTAATACAGGAATATTTTGGGGTAAAACGAATTGTGAGAGCTATAACCTAATCAACCCATCTTACCACCTGAATGTTCATGCAAAGTAACTGTAGGAAGGTGGATGTGGCTCAAGGAGGTAGATCACTGGAGGTATGTGCCCTAGAAGGCAGCATCTTCCTTGTGTCCCCACCTCCATGAGCAGAGCAGCTTTCCTGTCGCACTCCTCTGCCATGATACTTTGCCTCATCTTAGTCCAAGGGCAATGGAGTAGGCAACCATGACCCCAAATCAACATTTAAGTTTTCTTGTCAGATATTTGATCACAGTGATGCAGTGATCGCATTCCCACATGCACACTTCTGTTTAGTATAATAGAATTGGTTTGGGTGCAGCCCTTTAGGGAATAGATCTGATAGAATTTAGGAGTGACCAAGCTGTGCAAGTGATAACATTGGAAAGTAACAGGAAACTCCAGTTGGTTTCCAGAGCTGGGATATAAGTGAATTGTTCCCGTTTAGTGGTCATAGTGGTCAGCCTGGGGCAGCGGGGGAACCAGAGCCCTTATTTTTTCTATTGGCTAGATTGTTCAAATTTAGGCCATATTCTTCTCTAACAGAGTGCCTATTCTGTAGGCCTCATAGATTTGTAATGAGGATCCTATGAGATACAGAAAGTGATGGTGGCTTTGAAAACCTGGAAAGCCGGGTATAGGAGCAGATGGGGAGGTGAGGAGGGGAAGATCCTAATGGTTCCAGTAAGTAACTAATGCAATTTCTTGGGTGCATTTGAAATGAGGCACTTCCAGACACATGTCTTGTGTTTTTCTCACTGAGTCAGAGGTGAAAGATGACATGTTGTCACATTACACTAATAAATGACATTAGGAGGGCTAGAAGTTGAAAATAATTCTGCCTGCGGCTTGGGAGCTCCCTGCTTCAAGGTTTCCAAGGTCTGGGAGCACTGAGATCCCTCATTCTGACAAACAATGAAAATTAAAAATGGAAGCGTCTCTAGAAACCTTCAGGTCTTAAGGGGTTTTACTGAGAATAATTTTCTTTGAAAGGAAATGTAAGTTATAATTTGTTAAAGACAATTTTTCAAAAGTAAAAAAGGTGGATGTTTTTACCATCTCCCCAGCTCTTTCAACGGAAGCCTATTTTGGTAAATGTGTTATCTTTAAGGTTCCTGTGCTGGGAAGTGATTGATTTGAGAACACAGTTGGAAAGTTTATTGTGAAAATGATATTTTTTGCTGACTGTCCCTGGTTTTGATTCTTTTTTAAAAAAAAAAATTCCCATTTTCTATGCCTTGACATAGTTGCATAGCACTGGTTTTGAAAAGGAGTCACTAACGTATGGCATTACAGTCCCCCAACTTCAGGATCCATGTCATAGGCACAGGTGTCAAAGCACTGGATAGATGAACAGGTTTTAATGGGTTTTCCAGTACAGCTCAGGTACTTTATTTAGGGTAAGGTATGGCTACAAATCACATTTAAGTTTTTTCCTGTTTTGAGTCTAATCTCTTCTAAAAATATTTCCTTGTGATTTTTTTTTTTTAAATTATTATACTGAAAGTATTACCATTGACTGGCAGTTAGGAAGTGGCTCTTCCCTGCAACTTAAGTAGAATTTTGAAGAGGGGGAAAAATGGTGACTGGGAGATAACAAGTGCTGCTTGTGTTGACTACTTGAGTTGATCGTCCATGTATTCATTATATGCCAGGAATGACAGTAGCTACATCAGCATTGCTTTTGACTGAAAACAAATATCTGATATAGGCTAAATGAAAAATGATCATCTTGTTTAACAAGGAGCACACAGGTCAGGGTTCCAGTTTTGATGCCGTAGCTGTACAGTGTCTGTAAGATTGTTTTTCTTACTGCTGTTTTGCTCTGCTGGTCTCAGGGTGTTGGCTTTTGTCCTTAAGCTGTTGCCTCTTGATCCCTTCATGTATCCTATTCTGCTTCACACAGCACTACCTTTTATAACAAGGGTTGAAGAGGTAAGCTGAGAGAAGAAAATAATCAGTTCTCTTATGGGGAGAATTTTTTTCTCAGTCCCTTGCATACCCTCAGTAGACATATCCATCGCTGCTAGGGAAATGGAGCAAGCGAATATTTGGAGAATTAAGAATATGATTTTCATGGTTGCCTGAGACTAATCCTAGTTCATAATTCTCTTTCCAAATAAGAGAGAGGTTTCATTTTTGAGGAGGGGCAGTGAGTGGGAGACCAATGCTGGGTACCATGGTGGCATTTTCAGAGAAGAGGGTGGGTGGCCATGAGCCCTGGTCACTTATGATCCTGATGATGAGAGGACAAGTAATCAACCATAGTGTTCTGTGAAGAAGGTACAAATACAGCACTGTTAAAAGAAGATTTAGAGAGGTACAGAAGCTCAAGGAAATCTTGGAGAAGGTAGCACCTGAGATGGGCACTGACATTGTCAACAGGAACAGATGGACAGGCAGTGGCCTCTAGATATCTGAAGTCAGAAGCTTTGGGCTTATATAGTAAGTGTTCAGGAGAGTAATCTGTGGGGAATATCAGAAAGCATTTGAAACTCCAACATGCCGTGCTGTGCCGTTAGACAGCAGCAGACTAATGAAAGAGTGGTTTAGTGTGCTCGGGAGGTCTGCCTGCTCAGTGCCAGGTGCGGTGTGTGCTTACCATATAAGCTAGCCTGCCTTGGTGGATGAGCTGCTGTTACTCCCCTCTGCACTCACCTCATTCAGGAGCTACCCTTGGCTGCATTTAAACTTGAATTTGAGTTTGTTTCTGAGGTTTGTTATTTACAATCTATGCATAGATATTTTTCTTTTAAGAGAAAGTCTCTAATGACCTCAAGTCAGTTTCAAATTCTTTAAATGTGATGTGATATTATGCAGTTTAAATAGTGACTGGTGTAGAATGCTGGTGATTTATATTAGCTTCATATTGAGTGATGTTTAATGAACCATACTGTTATTTTGGGTATGGTTAGAGCAGTCACTGAGCTAAATATTATAAAATGATTAATGAAAAGATAAGGTAATTGTGAAAGAGATGGAGCTAAGTCTTAGTCTTCTCTACATTTCTATCCATATAGCCTCATGCTGCTCCATACTGTGGTCACTGAAGCGGGACAGGAGACTCAGGAAGAATTGCAAGGTCCAAATAGGGTTTCAAAGAATAGCAATAGAATAGGGAAAAAATTCCAGGTAATTATTTTTGATATACCACTTGGGATTGGAGTGACAAACTCAGGAAATGATGGGTCTGCTGAATACTTAATATAGCTCCTGATGGTTGACACTGGTTTTCAGAATGAAAAAGATGATAGTTTCATTTTTCATTGGGTTAATATAAGTTTTTTTTTTTCTTAAAGAGGACAGTGAGACCGAATCAATTTTTATTGAGGTTTTTCACATGGCTTTCGTTGCTCTGACACTTAGTTGCGTACGTGGGTGTTGGGGTTTGAACCTGTGTACTTGCGCATGCTGGGCAAGCGCCGTAACTGCTGAGCCACTGCTCAAACCCACAGGGTTTTTATATAATATATGCATATACACTTTTCTGTAAACAGAATTTTAATTTTGCTACTATGCAAATAAGATTAATTACATTTCTAATGTGATCTCTACATGTGTATCCCTATCAGTCTGGAGAGTTGGCTCAGTGGTAGAGTGCTTGCCTGGCATGCAAAAGGTCCTTGGTTTGATCCTCAGCACCATATATACAAATAAAGGAAAAACAAAAACCAGATGAAAAAAAATTAACTCTTTTAAAAATTACGTCTGTTCTATGTCTCTGAAGATATTCTGAATTTTTTTCACATAAAATGTTACGGTGGTTTTGAATGTTATAGGATTGTCATGTAGGAGAAAGTTTGAGATTGGTTGCTTTGTTAATAGAGTTGGGCTCAGTTCTAAAGAAGGGTTTCCTTAGAGTGCTGTCCACAAGTGGAACGGGCTGCATTAGAGAATCCACTCCTTCCCTAAGACCAGACTGTTCAAGGTCAGGCTAACACAGTGGTCTGGAGTTTGTGTGCCTTAGGATTACCTGGAAGGCTTATGGAACTCCGTGTTGCTGGGTTCTAACCCCAGAGTGGTTGACTACATAGGGCTGGGCAGTACACAGTTTGCATTCTCATGGCTTTTCAGGTAAGGATGAGGCCGTTGGTCTCATCCTCAATGCTCTTTGCAGAGCACTGGGCTAAATAAAGCATGCTTCTCAGACTATTCTGTGCATAGGAATCATTTGATGTTGATTAAACAATCTGATGCAGTTGGCCTGGGTTTAGGCCTTGAGAGCCTGCAGTTTTGATGTCTCCTAGGTGATGCCAATGCACTTAGTCCATTGACTACACTCTCAAGAGCCCTTGTCATGTGAAGAAGCTTGAAGAAATTCAAAATTTATAGAGGACTGTTGGACCAGAGAATATTTGAAGTCCTGTACCACTCAGGTCCTGTGAGATTTTATTTTGGTAAATTCCTAAAGGGGACAAAGAAAACATTGACTTTTGCTTTTCTAAAATGATTTCAGGGTAATATACCCTTTTCTTACAGTTATCACACTCTAATTCTTGACATTTTACAACTCTTCTCTGCAGGTCTTTAAAAAAAAATTCATTTAACTCACTCTTTAAGCTTTTGCCCTTCAGGGGAAAAAAAATTGCCTCATTGATTGAATCCTGTACTGAGCTTTAAATGGAAATGACCTTCACATTCGTTAATTGAACTCCAATGTTTGCGGATTTGGCTATTCATAAAGGAACCTATCAAAGAATTTTGAGGGCATAATACCATTATTTCCACTCAGGTGCTTTCTAATGATTCTGCTGGGGTTGTGGCCATGGAAA
>PVKS010032508.1:0-11800 GCA_004027875.1 Aplodontia rufa | reverse complement strand
TTAGACCTCTCATTTGAACTGCTCTTTGACTTTCATTTTCTGAGCTTGCATTTTTTTCCTTTTAAATGGATATAGAGATACAGTTGAGGGGGAAACATTATCATTCAGGAGCCAATGTATATATACTTGGTTATCCAGGGCTAATGCCATATTATGGATGCTGAGCTTGGGTCGCCCGTGTTGCTGTTTCCCCCAGAAGAACTCCTGAGTTAAATGGATGTCTCGTGGAGGATAGATATTCTTTTGGGATATTCCCACCCTCCAGTCTCCTAGAAGTTCTTCCTATACCATCTCCCCCCAACCCCATCCACCTCCCTACACCTCCAAGTATCCTAGGGAGTCATTTCCCTGTTTCGTTGAGAATCATACAATTTGAAGTTATTGTTAGCTTAGTCTAACATCCTCTTTCCCGATGTAGTCTAGCTTCCACAGATGAGAGAAACCATTCAGCTCTTAAGACTCTGAGATTGGGATACTTCACTTTGCATAATTCTTTCCATCTCCATCCATTTGGCTGCAAAAGCCATAATACCATCTTCTCTAATGGCCAAGTGGTGTTCCATAGTATATACGTACCAAAGATTTGTATCCACTCATCCAGTGAGGGGCATCTGGGTTGCTTCCATAGTCTAGCTATAGTAAATTGAGCTGCTATAAACATTGAGGAAGCCACATCACTATAATATGCTGATTCTAACTCTTCTTGGGAAAATACCCAGGAGTGGGATAGCTGGGTCATAAGGTGATTCCATCCTTAATTTTTTGAGGATTTTCCACACTGCTTTCCATAGTGACTAAACCAGTTTGCAGTCCCACCAGCAGTGTAACAGTGTTCCTCTTTTCCCACAGCCTCTCCAGCATCTGTCGTTGTTTGTATTCTTCATTTTTGCCACTGTAACAGGAGTGAGGTGGTATCTCATTGAAGTTTTCATTTGCGTTTCTCTTATAGCTAATGATGTAGAGCATTTTCCCATATATTTATGGGCTTTCTGGACTTCCAGTGGTGAGAAGTTTCTTTTAAGATCCTTAGCCCATTTATTGATTGGATTGTTTGTGATTTTGGTGTTTAGTTTCTTTAGTTCCCTGTATATTCTGGATATGAGCCCTCTGTCCAAGGTGTAGCAGGCAAAGGTTTTCTCCCATTCTGTTCTCGATGTTCTTGACTAGATCTTTAGCTGTGCAAAAACTTTTTAGTTTAATTGCATCCCAGTCATTCTTGACTTTACTGCTTGAGCCATGTGAGTTTTGTTAAGGAAGTAGTCCTGTAGTGATGACCCTACTTCTTTTTCTAGTAAGTTTAAAGTTGTTGGCTTAATATCCAGATCTTTGACCCATTTTGATTTAATTTTTGTGCAGGGTGAAAGATAAGGATCCAGCTTCAGTTGTCTACATACGGCTGTCCAGTTTGTCCAGCACCATTTGTTGAACAGGCTGTCTTCCACACTTTGCTTTTGCCCCGTTTATCAGATATCAAACAGTTAAAGATATGGGGTTTTGTTTCAGGATCTTCTGTTCCACTGATATTCGATTCTGTTTTGATACCAATACCATGCTGTTTTTGCTACTACAGGTCTGTAGTATAATTTCAGGTCAGGGATTGAGATATCCCCTACTTCTTCCTTCCTGTAATGTTTTGGCTAGTCTGGGTCTCCTGTTGTTCCATATGAACTTGAGAATTGCTTTTTATATATCTTGAAGAATGCCATAGGTATCTTGATGGGGATTGCATTAAATCTGTATAGAGCCTTGGGTAGAAAGGCAGAATCAGTATAATAAAAATGGCCAAACCATGAGCATGGAATGTTTTTCCATCTACTCAGGTCTTCCATAATTTTTTTTAAAAGAGAAACAACTTTAGTTTTTCACATGGCCTTTGTTGCTCCAACACTCAGTTGTGTACGTGGTGCTGGGGTTTGAACCCAGGTCCTCGTGTTTGCCAGGCAAGCGCCGAAACCGCTGAGCCACCGCTCCAGCCCTGATAATTTCTTTTTTTTAGTGTTTTATAGTTCTCTTTGTAGAGGTCCTTACCTTCCTTTGTAAGGTTAATGCCCAAATATTTCATTTTTTTTTGGAGGAGATGGTGAATGGGAGAGATTTCCTGATTTCTTCTTCTGTGGATTTTTTGCTGGAGTAGAGGAAAGCTAGTGATTTGCTGGAGTTGATCTTGTGGCCAGCTACTTTGCTAAAATCGCCTTTCATTTTGAGTGGTTATTTTTTTGGCTTTTTTTTTTTTGGTTCAGATTTTCATGATGGAGACGGTCTTGTAGAATCAGGAGCAGTTAGTTAGACCAACTGGAAGTACCAGATGAAGATCTCAACAGTAAAAGCTGATTATTAATAGTCCTTCAACCTTTTGAAATGTTACTTTTCCCATACAAAGGGAAGGAAACTATCATTTGCATGCCAGGAACTTTACACCAATGTCTCATATAATTCTTGAAGCTGAGTGGTCTAGGTGATAGTTTTATTCCAGGGAAACTGACTCAGGTTCACAGAAGAGCCAGCAAACACCTTGCAGCTTCTGAGTGGTGGATCCGGATTTGAGCCTAGGAAGCCCTGTCTCCAAAAAACTGAGCTTTTTATGCGTAGGGGCTTCCTAATCATCCTTCTGGATCCATCCTTCAGATTTTGTTGTACTGGGGCTGAGGCTCTTCTACCACGTTACTCCTTGGCTGGAAGAGGGAGACCAGGTATACTTGTTCACCTCCTTTCCAGAAGATGTCACCTCTGCAGCCATGGATTTTTAAAATTTCTTTTTAATAGACTTTAAAATAGTTTTAGGTTCCTAGCAAAATTGAGAGGTAGAGAAATTTACCATATGCTTCCTATTCCCACACGCAAGTATCCTCTTGCATTATCAGTATCCCCTCCTAGAGTGATGTTTGTTACAATCCGTGAACCAACACTGGCACACCAGAGTCATCACCCACCCGATGTTTGCTGTTAATGTTAGGGTTTCCTGTTCGTTACGTTTTATGGGTTTGGACCACCTGGCATAATGCATTTTACGCTGTTCTAACAAAATACCTGTCTCTAGGTAATTTATAAAGAAACTTATTTCTCACAGTTCCGGAGGCAGAGAATTTTTTTTTTTTTTGAGAGGGACAGAAAGAATCAGTTTTTTAGTTTTTCACGTGGCTTTTGTTGCTCCAAGACTTTGTTGTACATGTGCTGGGATTTGAACTCTTGTACTTGTGCATACCAGGCAGGCACTGCTTCAGCCCCAATTTTTTTTCAGCTGTTTCTCCCCCCCACTGACAGTTATGTACATGGTGCTAGGGTTTGAACCCAGGTCCTTATGCATGCCAGGCAAATGCCCTAACTGAGCCTTAGCTTCAGCCCCTGGCTTTTAACTTTTTCTAGCATTCCCAGAAGCACCTCAGCATGCCCCCTCAGACACCTCAGCTGGGTGCTGCCCCTCTGCAGGGCTGAGTCCAGCTCTGGCGGTCCTTTCCAACCTCTAATCTGCCCTCCCAGCCCTAGGCCTGCTCTTCCTCTGACGTCTCAGGGCTTCCTTTGGGTCTTTTACTTCTCTATCATTTAACTAATTCCTTGTATTAAATTCTCTCCATTAAAATAACTTGTTTGTTTTCCTGACTAGATTGTGACTGATCAAGGATCCTTTTGGAGAACAATTTCAAAGCCCTGAAGTGTGTCCTGAGTACACATGCTACCTAGAACATGCACTATTGCTGATGTAAAGGGGAGTTGGGCAGAGGTGTGGAAGAGTTTGTGAGGGATTTGCAAACACATTTGTTAGGGTCACATTTTTATAGGGAAATTTAATGCTGACAGTGTTTCGAAATGTAGAGTCTCTTACACCACTACAACAAAACAACTGAGACTGGGTAACTTTGTAGAGGTTTATTTAGCTTATAGTTCTAGAGGTTCAGAGCATGCCTTTGGTGGCCTTCCTGTTGACAGTGTCCTGAGTCAGTAAGTCATCACATGTGAAGGCATAGGAACCACGAGGGTGTTTGTTTATTCTGATCTCAACCTCCCTTATAAGGGTACCTATATTCATAGGGCTCCCCATGATGGTCTCCTCTAATCATAATTGCTTCCCGAAGGCCTCACCTAGACACCATAGATTAAATTTCTATCTTCTTAATGCCTCACAATGGTATAAACGTTCAACATGTGAACCCTGGGAGACACTTAAATCATTTCCAAACCAGATATCAAGTAGGGGCAGAGAAAAAGATAGCAGCCAACTGAGAAGGGGGGGCAGTGTGTGCTCTAGCTTCAGCTTTGCCTATAGTTTTGGAAGTGAAGTTTTCCCTGTACATCAGTTTATGTGCTTTTAAATCTTAAATGCTATTGAAGTTATGAGAATAAGGAATACTTGTACAGATATGATGTCTTGAATTAAACTGTTACGATGCTCAACTAGTATTTTAATGCATGCCATCATTAAATTTGGTCTCTGCCTGTGGAAAGGCATTTGCTGAAACCATGGGACTCCTCAGGTGGTAATGTGGTGAGGGCAGTGAGTGGGAAGAGACACAGCCAGAGAGGACCTGCCCCATTCTGGGGTTGTGCTCTGAGCTACCTAGGCTGACTCATTCAGCCTCACCATTCGTAGCAGGCACCGATTTTTGCTGGTGCTGAGTCCACTTATTCTCCATTTGTTGCTGAGAAGGACGTCATTTTCTGTCTTGTTCCATCTCTTGTTCATGCTTGTCCTTTATTGTAACAAGCACATCGTAGCTAGAGGCGTTGCACTGTCAGACTCCAGGGGGAATTTAAGTGTGTTCATGAGTTTTGATACAAACCTGTATGAGACTTTTAGGAGTTGCTAGTGCAGTTTTGCAAAATCCATGCAGCACTGGGGTATTAGTTTCCCTCCAGAAGAATGAAAGGCACTGGGCCTGGAGTGGAGGTTCAGCGGCTGTGGTGCTTGCCTGACGGGCACGGGAACCCGAGTTTGAACCCCAGCACCATGTACACAACTGTCAGAGAAACAATGGCTACATGAAAAATACCATCTCTGTACATAAAAAAAAAAATAAATGGTGCTCTACTCAGTCTCATTAGATGCTGCACGCAACCCGGCAGTCTTCAGTGGTATATCAAGAACAAAACGGACAGCATTCACTGCTGAGCAGTCTGCGGTTTTGAGATCCCAATGGACAATCTTTGTGGTATTGATCTCTAGGCCAGAAAAAATGTTCAGACTCACGAGCATGTGTCACCAACTGAAATGTCGGGAATGTTACTGCTTCCTTCTGGGAAGGAGGATGCCGGGTCTGTTGATAGGCATCTTTCTCCCTTGGTTCAGTTTAAGTCACTGAAACTTTGGAATATTTTTTTTTTCTCATTTATAAGGCAGTGATATGTTTGCTTATCCCTTGGGGACATTTTGAGGATTGATTGAGGAAAACGGCTGAAAATGCTTTGTGAATTGTAATGCACACAGCAAATGTAGTGGAATTAAAGGATTAATGCATTACAGGGAGGCTTGGAGCTCCCAGAACTTTCACTTAGCTTTAGGGCCAAGTTTGATGTTTCAGGAGAAGTCCACCTTGTCACACGACTTCCCAAGACAATCTGCCCACAGGCTTTGAAGGTCTCTTCTTACAATTCTGCTGTCCTTTGATCATCCGGGGCACATGCCTGGATGGCATCAGACTGGGTGGCAGGAAGGCAATGACAGGGAAGTTATCTGTGAGTGCTGAGGGGTACAGCTAAAGGGAGTTCTGAGACTCGGGCATAACTCTTGGTTTGTGTGACACGTCAGAAGCTGACAGTGCTGGAAGCAGCGTAGGAGATGGAGTGGCTGAAATTGCAATCAGTGAGGTGAAGAGGCCTAGTGGACAGTGACAGCTTCCTTGTAGGCGTAGCTGGGGTAAGAGGTCCAGATAGTGTCGTCCTCCGCGCACAAGAGCAGCAGAAAGAGCCATAGTCACGCATGCGTGCTGCTCCCTCAAGATTCACTGACAGTTACAGCAATTTTGTAACCGCCGTAACAGTGAAAATATGAGGTAGCTCACGAGGGTAGTCTTTCCTTGGCCACAAGGGCATTCTCCTGTGGAAGCTTGTGCTATGAAGTCTTCTCTTTTAAAAATTTATCAATGGTTAAGGTATAAGACAATTTCATGGGATAGAGTAAAAAGATTACTACAATAAAGCAAATCAACATATCTATTTCTCCATAATTACCCTTTTGTTGTTTTTGTGGCAAATACAACTGAAATCTCAGTTTGAATCCCAAGTACAGCTCAACTTCATGACCTATGGTCCTCATGTTGTGTTCTGGCTTTGTTTATACTGGGCATAGGCTACTGTGTGCATTTTTTTTTCTTATAAATGTCAGTGTATTTTCTATTTTTTTGTAAAATATAGGGGCACGTTTTCCATTCTTTTGGATAGACATGATTTCACTGAATTTTATGAATTTCATCTTTTAATGGCTAGATTCTGTATTTCTTGAAGAGCTGAAATGAACTCCTGATGAACTATCTAAAGTCTAGGGTACTTTTTTGTCAATCTTGGAAATGTGTAGCAAGGAGAGCAGTTTGGGCATTACTTAGGTCAACTTGGGTTTTTCCAGGATCCCAGCTCTTAGTGGATAGCATTTGGTGGCCTTTGAGTCTGACTTGACACTTAAGTGAGGTTGGTGTGGACTAGCATGACCGACTCCTTTATTACTGCTAGTTAAGACTAATAGTTTTCAGGAAGCTGCATGTGAACTTTTAAAAGCACCGCCACCCCCACATGCACACAAATCTTTGCCAATGATTCATTAAATCAGCTATTGCCTAGGGGATCTCACTTTCTGAATCCTGGAATAGAGCTCTACTTCAGAAAATTAAAAAAAAAAAGTTAGAAAAGGATGGATGAGGAAAGGTTTATAGGATTCAGGCTCTTTATTCTGGAAGAAAGAAGAATGCATTGTTTCCAAATATTTGAGGAAGTTATAGATTGAACCATCTCTCTAGAGGACTGAAAAAAGATGAGTTTACATTTTAGCATGAAAGAATGTTGCAGGAAGAGCATTTTGAGTCAAGCATGATGAAAACTTAAAAATAGGATGCCAGGGAAGATTGGTTTTTTTTTTTTTTTTTTTTTTTTTTTTTTTCATTTTGAAATAATTATAGATTCACAGGAAATTGCAAAGAAATGTGCAGGGAGATTTCCTGATCATTGGAAGGAAGTTTTTTGGATGATCTCTCTAGAGAAGAATCTGGCTCGGAAGGAGGCTGGGTACAGTGACGTAGGGAGCTCTTAAGCTTTCTGGCTTTCTCAGGAATGTGAGCCATTCTTCAGCTTTCCCATCCTGGGTTACTGACCAGTGTAACCTGGAGCACCAGGTGTGAATGTGTGCTTCCTGTCACTTAAGAACATCCAGCGCTTGCTGAATGCTTGTGAAACATTGGGCTGTGTGGTGTGAGGTATGTATATATCCATCAATGCTCACACAAAATTTACAAATGGATTGTGTTGTCTTCATCTTACAAACATAGCAACTAAGGCTCCTAAAGGTTGAACAGCTTTCCAACAGGTGCAGATCAGGTAGGTGCACCTGGGATGCGAGTTTACTCTGCAAATATTCCCTTTTTATTGTGCAGTGCTACCAAAAAAATTCACATTTTTTTCTAAGAAGAAAATGGCGTTCTGTCGGCACACTGCTCTGAATGCCATCCTCCCTGTATCTGGCTCTAATTGCTCTCAAGATGCCAGTGATTTAGAAATATTTCCCATCATGTGACAGTGTAATAATGATTTTCATTATATAGATGAAGGAAGAGAGGAGCGTTGTGGAGTCCACAGGTGCAAGCAGAAGCAATTTTTTTTTTGGTGGCCTTACAAATTCTGTTGGTATGTTTACTTAATGTTGATTAAAATTTGTCCTGGAGTAATTTCACCCAGTTATATGGTATCCTGTCTTTTGGTGCTCCCATTGATTCAATATCTTTTTTTAAAAATCTGAGACACCAAAATGGCCTTTTATTTTTATACCACCTACTGTTCTCTCCCTGACTCGGTCATAATGGAGTCCTCTGCTCAAGTAGCTCCACAGAATTATCTGAATTGCAACCGACTTGGGGCTTTCCATGTTAAATTCTTTGTCATGGAGTCTTACTTGGTATATTAGCTTTCCCTCACTATAACAAAGTAACTGAGACAAATAACTTTATAAAGAGAGGTTTATTTAGCTCCCAATTTTAGAGTAAGGAAATGGTGCCTGCACTGGCTCAGTCCTGGTGAGGGTTGCCACTCATGACAGACAGCAAGGGCAGAAGCATGATCATATCTTGAAAAGGAACAGAGAAATGGGACACGCAGGTCCAGCTTCTTTCTCTGAAAAACAGCCTTCTATTGAGAATTTAAGGGGTCGAACATGAGCTGCTTCACAACCCCATGGACGTGTGTGGGACATGTCCTATTCAAACTGTAGCACTGGGGAGACGGACCGTAATGTTCTAGTTCCAAAAACACGTGTTTACGTATTAAGTTTGCACACTCATTTTAAGGTCTTAAAATCTAGAAAAGCTTAAAGAATGCTAAAGTAAATTGTAATCCCTTTATCTTGCAGCAAGCATGATTAACATTTTAATTCATCTTCCATTTCTTTTATGTCTGAAATTTGTGTATATAGTGATCACATAAAGTAGGTTTACCTCTTTCTCAGCACTTTTCATTGAGAATTCACCAAAAGCATTTAAAAGCTGTTTACCTTTTAAAATAGAAAGCACAAATATATGCAAACGTTAATATAAAAATGTATTCTCTTGCCTGGACACTTCTGTTGGCTTCCTGGTTGGCCCTGGTGTTTGTCGCTTTTTCCCATCAGTGTGTTCTCAGCCCAGCAGGCAGTGATCTTGTTAAAAATCAGATCATTTACGTTTGGTGTTCAGAGTGTTAGTTGCTGCCCTCTCTCTCCAGGTAAAAACCAAGGTCTTAAATATGGCTTGCCAGGCACCAGGCTTCAGCTGCTTGCTTTCTGCCTCCGTGTTACTCCTCTTGTGTTTTCGGACTCCGTTCCAGCCACATTGGCACTCCTGATACACCTTCAGCACCTCAGCCGGCTCCTTCCGGGCCTTTGTCCTTGGCTGTGTTCCTTCTAGAATGTTCTTCTGTCTGGCTTCATAATTTATCCCTCCCTCCATGGTTGTGTTCACTCCTTGGGGCTCCCCCTGGCCCGTCCAGTCCAAATTGCAGCCCCTCCCTGGGACCATGGTCTTTTTAGGAGGCTTCATTTTTCTACATAGACTCTCTGCTATCTGACATATCTTCACTTTCTTTCTAAAATGTAAGTTCCATAAAAGGGATTTTTTTTTTTTCTGCTTTGAGGCAGAGAATCGTTTTTCTCATGGCTTTGGCTTTCGTTGCTCTGACACTTGGCTGTATACATGGGTGCTGGTGTTTGAACCAGTGAACTTGGGTGTGCTGGGCAAGTGCCATAACTGTGGAGCCACCGCTCCATCCACCATAGAGGGTTTTTATTCACTGCTGTATCTGACACTTGGAGCACCACTGACCCCTCATAGATGCATAAGTCATTTAAAGTGAGTTGTTTGCCATTATCTCCTACAGATAATGTCCCACAAATATCTTTAATTCATGCCTTTTCTTTGACAAATTTATTTTAGATAAATACTTTGAGATAGTGAGCAAAAGCATACGGCCGTAACACAATGATTTTAATGTCTCTGTAATTAACTTTTGTTTAGGGAGAGAAGATAGAGTTTTTACTTATGGATTATGTTGGGAGCAACTGGGTTTTAATCTTGCCTAAGTGATTTAATCAGTTTTAAGACTTTGGGCAAACACTTTAACTTTTGAATTTTATATTATAAAATGGGATTAGTATTTACTTTCAAGAATTATTTGTTTAAAAGGACAAAACATTATAAAATACTTGATACATAAATTTCCATAAATATCAGTTTCCTTTGTCCATCCTGGCTTCCCATTATCCTTTTTTTCTTGAAGCCATTATCTTAGATAAGGCTGTAAGATACCAGGTGCACACCATGTCCATTCACTGGGGCGTGTGTGTCTCTAAACGTGCACCTCCATGCCGGCTTTCGAAATCCCATCCTGAGGTTGGAGCGGTGGCTTGGTGGTTACGGTGCTTGCCTGGCATGTGCAAAGACACAGGTTCGAACCCCAGCACCACGTACACAACCAAGTGTTGGAGCAACAAAAGCTGCACGATAAAATTGATTCTCACTCCCTCTCTAAATTTTTTCTTAAAAAAAATCCGATCCATGCCATTCTCCTTAGCGCTCACTTTTAACACGTGCTGTGATGGCTGCCTTGGCACACCCGTTCCTGGGTGAATTTCGGTGTCTAGAGAAGGACTGGGAGTTGGGCACTGGAGTGAGTTGACTCTCTTGAGTTTATGCCTGCACATAGTTAGATATGTCCCACCCCACATAGGGCTGGGAAGAAACCTATTTCTCACCATTGGATTTAACCACTTCATTTAATTTTAAATGGGTTATTAATTTCAAAGACCTAACAAGTACTTCTGTATTTTTGTGTATATCTGCCATTTCTGATGCCTCACTTACTCCTGAAAATGTTTCCCCCAGTTTTTCTGCCTTTCGCCCTATGTGAAGTGGGTCTGGAAGTCACAAATTCTTTTTTCCCCTGTCACATTCGTTCTTTGAAGCATAATTTTGTGCACATGGGTTTCCAGTTTCGGTTTGCTTTATTTTTGCTTCTAGTGCTTTAAAGGTGTCATTTCAGTGTCATTTATCCCTCTTAATTTTTGCAGAGAATTAGGTTATATTTTGTGTTTTTTGCCTGTGTAGTGTGTACTTTTTCTGGTCACTTGGTAGTATCTTTGGTTTCCATTGGTTTGACTATGATTTGTCCAGAATTTTTTTTCTTTTGAACTTCACTCTTGGGGGTTGAGACGCTGGATCTTTCATCAGGACTATTACTACTTTGAATATTTTCTCACCAGGCTACCACCTTTTCTTTCCTGGGATGCCATTTACCCCTATGTTGACTCTTAAAAGTTGTTCCATAAGTCCTCAGAGTGTATTTGTTTTTCCACTCTTTCTTCAGATTACATGGTTCAGGTTCACTGAATTTTTCTTCTGCGTTTTTTATCCCCTAAGAGTGGGTTGTATTTTCCCTGCTCTTCATCAGCACACTTGATTGTATTCTGGACATGGCAGAAGTTATGTTGCAGAGATTTTGGATTTTTTTCCTTGCTTTGAAAAACATCAATGGTCATATTAATAGACAGTTTACTCAAACTGCAGCCTGTCCTGCCTGCAGTGGACAGGGGCTTCAAGTCTCAATTCAGTTCTTTAAACTTTAGCTGTTGGTTGCCTTCAGTTTACCTTGTACATTTGTGATTGAGAAGTCACCCAGGGTTGTGTTCGGTCTATACACAGAATTGGGGTTTGCTTCTCTGGCTTCTTTCTTCTGTGGTTCTCTAATCACTTTTTCATTCCCCAAGACTCCTTCCCTGGTTCCTGCAGCTTAGAAAGAGTATGTTCTTCTATCCAAGTTGTACCTGCCTTCCTGACTGATCTCAGGGTAGAGCTACAAAATAAACATAGGCGTGAGCAGACAGGGAGCTCATTCTTTGCTGGCTCCAGCTCTTGACTCCTGACCCCCTTCTAGTCTGTTTGCTTTTATTCAGTCTCCAGAGCCCTTGAGTAGTGTATTTCAGCTTTCTTTTGTGGGGTAGGAGTTGGGGGATGGAGCTGATATGTTGTGCAGATTGGGCACTTTTTAAAGATGGAAATGTTAGGAATTTGTTCCTCAATATTAACAGAACTCCCAGTGAATTTTTTTCCATTGAAATCTTTGAGATAATCATAAATGCACT
>PVKS010032507.1:0-21905 GCA_004027875.1 Aplodontia rufa | reverse complement strand
TCTATCTCTGTACATAAATGAAAATGTCCTGTACTGTTCTCATTCTATTTTTGTCAGGTTTTGTTATCAAGATTATGCTAGTTTCTAAAATGAGTTTGGTAATGTTCTTTTTCTACAGTCTAGAATCATTTGTGTGAAACAGAAATTGTTTGTTCTTAGAATGTTTGACAGAACTCATTCTTCTTAACATTATATTGTCCTGAAGTTTCATTTGAGAAAAGATTTTAAATAGCAATTCAATTTCTTTATTGCGAAAAAAAGTAAACTTTTTCTGTAAAGGGCCAGATAATAAATATTTTAAATTTAGTGGGCCACACATATTCTCTTTCACTTATTCCCCTTTAGTATTCCCCTTTTCTGTATTTTTTACCTTTAAAGGCTGAGGTGGGAGAAAGGTGTGAGTCTAGGAAGAGAAGTTTTTATTTTTGTTTTGGGGGTGGCGCATACCAGGGATTGAACTCAATGGTATATAACCTCTGAGCCACATCCCCAACTCTATTTTGTTTTGTTTTGTTTTTTAACTTTGAGACAGTCTCACTAAGTTGCTGAGGCTGGCTTTGAACTTGCCATGCTCCTGCCGCAGCCTCCTGAGTGACTGGTATTTTAAGCATGTGCGACCAACCTGAAAGGAGCAGGAGTTTGAGGCCAACTTGGGAAAGACCTCAATTTAAAAAAAAACAAACAATTTTTTTCCCTCAATTTGTAGGCTATACAAAAACTAGGCAGATTTAGCTTATGTGCTGTTGCTTGCCAATCTCTGTTTTAACAGGTTTATTTGGGTTTCTCGCCCCTTTTTCATGAGTTTGTTAGATGCTATTTTCTGACAAATTCGTTAATTTATTTTAAATTTTCTACCCCCCACCTCCTTCCCGTGCCTGCATTCCAGGATTGAACCCAGGGGCGCTTAACCACTGAGCCACATCTCTTGCTCCCTGCCCTCCCCACCCCCTTTTCGTTTTATTTCGTTTTGTTTTGTTTTTGAGACAGGTTTTCTCATTTAATCACTTAGAGCTTCACTAAGTTGCTCAGGTTGTCTTTGAACTTGTGATCCTCCTGTCTCAGCCTCGGAACCACTGGGATTACAGGCATGCACCAGAACGCCCAGCAATGTCTTTTAAATTTTCAACAAATTGGGATAAATTGTTTATGACATCTTCATCATTTTAACACCTGCAGGATCCTACATTATGACCCCTTTTCTTTTCTAATATTGCTTATTTGCCTTTTTCAGTTTTTTTCTAATCATGCTTGCCAGAAATTTATCAATTTAATTAGTCTTACAGAGATTTGATTTTTATTTTTATTGGGTTTTTTCTACCTTATTTTCTTTATTTCACTATTATCAATTCTTATTTTCATATTTATTTCCTTCCACTTTTTTGACGTTTACTTGACTCTTCCTTTTGTAAGTTTTAAAGCTGTGCACACAACTTGTTAACTTGAAGTCTTTCTACAAAAGTCCTTAAAACTTTATTTTTCCTTCTAATAATGCTTTAGCTACTTCCGATAAGATTCAAAATATAATGCTTTTGTTATCATTCACTTTACATACTTTCTAATATTATTTATGAATCCTTTTTATATTACTTAGATTTTTTTAAATTTCCTAACCACATGATTTATTTGTCAGATAATATTTTTGTCAGGATTTCCTACATTAATTTTATTGTGATCAAATACTGTGAACTGCAAAATGCCAATCTTTAGAAAAACGATATTTTAGAGACCTATATGTATATTTGAAAAAAAAATGTTCATGCTTCAGTTGTGAAATACTTTGATAATTGTAGTATAAATTATGTTGTTCAGAGAGTTACTTATTTTCCTGCTGTTCGTCAGTTGTAGAGAGGTATATTAAATTTTCTGAAAATGATTGGCCCTCTTTGCTTACTTTTGTGCATTTTGCCTTAAAATGTATTTTGCCTGATAAAAATAATGAATTCATATAGTTTCCTTGCCTAGGTTTTATCTAAAATATTTATTTAAGCTTTTGATGTTGTCATATTTTTATACATATCTCATAAACTGCCTCAATTTTATTTAGTTTGGTTTATAATCTAGTCAAGAATCTTTGATTTTTTATAACTGAAGCATTTAACTACTGATATCAGATTTCTTTCTAGCTGATTTTTTTTAAATATCATCTTTTCTCTCAATTTTCTTCTTTCTTATCTCACTTTAAATTATAAATGGTTTGTCCTATTTTTAATTTGTAATATACATATTCTGTATCTTATTTGGTGGCTACTATACAAATTTCAACGTATATACTCAACTTAGCAATGTTTAAAACTGCAAATATTTTTCTTTTCAACTGAATACATCAAGCCTTTCATTTCTGTTCCTCTAACTCTATAAGGTGTTATGTTTTTATATATTTGATGTTTGCTTAGATTTATCCTCATATTTGCTACTTTATTTGCTCTCATTTCTTCTTCCATCTCAGATCTTCCATCACTTTCCTACCTAGAGTAAAAACTTTTCAAATTTCTTTTATGTAGGCTCTGGGGATGGCAAACTCTCTTAGTTCATGTTGTCCAGAATGTCTTTATTTTACCCCAAAGCTGAAGGCATAGTCCTTTAGTGTCCCAGCTAAATGGGAAGATGCTTTTCTGCTCAATCCCACATGTTAGGTAGGTCCTGGGCCTCATTTTCCAGTCCCTACACCACATTCCAAAGTTGCTACCACCCCCTAAATTCAGATTAAAGTTCAAATCACTGGGTTCCACAAATACCTCAGCTTCAATTCTCCGCTTACTTTCCTAGGTTCCTGACTTCATTTTCTTTTTGAACTTTATATTCCTACTTTCAACTGATGGAAACATTTAAAAATTTTTTTTAAATATATGTTTAATCCAATACTTTTTGAGAGGTCAATTGAGTTATTTCATACTATATTTTATTTACTTACATACCATTACTCCAAGAACATTTTTCCATGTTATTTCAAACCCTTGGAAATACTATCTTTAAAAAAATTTATATTGCACAAAACTAATCTACTATAGTTTACAAAAACATTCCTCTACTATTGGGGGATCCAATTTTTACTACTAGAAATTTGAAAAGGTAGAACTTTCATAAAACAGAAGTAACAAACAGGAGAAAAAATATAAAGAATTCAGAAACTTGGTACATATTACTTGAAACATTTTATTTTCTTCAATTACACGAAAGGTGAACATTTTCCCATGTGTCCTAGTTCCTTTTTGCCTGTTACAGGTTTATCTATTAATGTTTTTGTACATCCTTAAAGGATCCTTCTTAATATTATTGTTTTTTATAGAATAATTGAATAAAGAGTAAGCTTAGTTTAAATGTTGTTTAAAATGGTGCTATTATATTTGTATGACACCTGTCAAAGTTTGAATTCTATATCTATGCTACCTAATTCGCTCATGGTCATCACACAACATGAATAGTAGCATTGTCCTGAAGTATCTCCTATAGCTCTATGAGTGAGCTAGCATGATTATCACCCAACTTTTCATGGTTGGCATGAAATAAAGATGGCACACCTATGAAAACTGCAAGAAATAAAGAAACCAAATGTGTAAATATATGTTCTTTAGACATTTTGTTATTATCCTGTGTTAATTTCTGTATTTATAGTCATATCAGTCAAGGAAATATACTATTGTAAAAAAATCTGACAGAAAGGCAGCTGGGTTTCCAGAGAGGGAGAGTGTTCAAAGAGCAAAGAAAAAAGTCCCAAAAGTTTCCCCAGGCCCTTTTGTAGTCCTCTCATCTTGCAAGATTTATCTCTAAGTATCTACTATTTTTGATGCTAGTTTAAATGATAGTACTTAATATCAACTTTGGATTATTTGTTCCAAATATGTTGAACACAGTTGATTTAATGTCAATCTCGTACCCTACAGTCTTGCTAAGCTCACTTCTTCATTCTGACCTTTTTTGAAGATGTTATAGTATTATCTATACACTGTTCATATCATCTATGAATGAAGGCTGTTGTTTTTTGACCTTTCTAATCTGAAAAACATTTATTCAGTTTTCTTTCCTTATTGCCTGGATAGAATCTCTATCAGAAGATAAAATAGAAATGAGTGGTAAGAACAAAAACAACATGCCTTGCAGGAGAGCACAGGTAGTCTTTCACCAATTTGCATGACATTCGCAAACTTCCCATGTGTGCCATCTGCCATTTTGAGGATATCCCTCTTTTCTTAGTTTTCTGAGAATTTTTACCAGGAATGGATGTTGACTTTTGTCAAATATTTTTTCTGCATTTTTTCAGATGACTTATTTTTCTTTTATTCTCAGTTAAGAACTGAGTATATGTGTCCTCCTAAAATACACACATGGAAACTCTAACCCCCTAATGTGACTACATTTGGACAACAGGGACTGTGAGGAAATAATAAATGTGCCACAAGGTCATGAGGGTGAGACTATAATCCGTTAGGGCTGGCACCCTTCAAAGAAAAGGAAGAGACATCGTAGCTCATGCTGCATGCCATGTGAGGATACAGCAAGAAGAAAGCAGTCTGGAAGTCAAAAAGGAAGCTTTCAACAAAAACTAAGTCCTCCTGAATCCTGATCCTGGACCTCCCAGACTCCAGAATGGTGAGAAATACATGTGTGTTGTTAAAACATCTGGTATATGGATTTCATTATGGCAGCCTGAGCTGACTAGTACAGTCTATTAATATGCTGAATTGCATTCATTAATTTTTAAGTAGTAAGGCCTCTTGAAGCCTTGCATTCTTGGAATAAACAACACTTAATCATGGTATGTTATCATTTTATAAGTTATTTGACTCAATTGGCTAAAATATTGCTAATAATATTTCATTTATGTTTACGACGGTTGGTAGTCTAAAGTCATCTCTTACAATATCTTTGTCTGATTTTGGTATGAGAATAATACTGTGCTAGAGAATGAATTATAAACAGTGTTCCCTCATCAATAATTTTCTGGAAGAGTTCATATAGAAATTTTATTTTATTTTATTTTATTTTATTTGCAGTACTGGGGATAGAACCCAGTACACAAGTATGCTATAACAAAGCTATATCTTCAGCCCCTTTTCTAAATTTTATTTTGAGAGAGTGTCTCACTGAATTGTTCTGGCTGGTCTTGAACTTGGCAGTACTCCTGCCTCAGTTTCTCAAGTAGCTGGGATTAAAAGCCATACTATACTACTATGCCTGGCTTAGAAATTGTGTTATTCATTCTTTACATGAATGATAAAATTCATTAATGAAAACATCTTGGTCTGCAATTTTCCTAACAGAAAATCTAAACTGCAAATTCATTTTTAAAACAAATTTTTAGTTCAGGTTATCTATTTCTTCCTTAGTGATCTGTGATAGTTTGAATCTTTCAAGGAATTTGGAATACTTAACTGTATTAACATAAAGTTATAGCTATGGGACATAGACACAATTATTTTAATTCATATCCCTAGTGTTTAAATTGTCTCTCTTTTTATCTTGTTCAGACTTGTAAGGGGTTTATCAATGTTATTCATCTCAAAAAGAAGCTTATGTTTCCACTAATTTTTCCCCATTGATTTTTTCAATTATATAAATTGTTTCCCTGTGACCATTATCTCCTTCAGCTTATTTTATGTTTCATCTACTCTTAGTTGAGATCATTGATTTAAGACCCTTCCTCTCGTCTAATATAAATGCTTTATACTAGAAATTTCTCTCCAGTTATTACATTAGCTGAATCCCATAATTCTTTAAATTTAGTATTTTATTTTCATTCAGTTCAAAATCCTTTCTTCCTCTTCTTTGATCCATGGATTATTTTAAAAGATGTTATTTGACTTTCAAATATTTAGGAAATTCTCAGGTATATTTCTGTTATTTACTTGTTATTCAGTTATATGATGGTCAGAATATATGCATTGTGTAAATTAAATTCTCTTAAATATATTGAAAGTTGTTTATGGCTCAAAATATGTTCAATTTTATAGTAAATATTCTTCATGCACATGAAAATAATGTGTGTCTTATAGTTGACTCAATAAGCATCAGGTCAGATTGATATTTCACATCTTTTCTGATTTTCTATTTCTATGAATTATTGAATGGATAGTGAAAATATCACTGACTATAATTGTGTATTTGTCTATTTTATATTCAGTACAATTGGGTTTTTTAAAATATATTTTGAAGCCCTCAATTAGGTACATGAGTTTGCTATGTTCTCTTGAAGGAATGACTCCATGTTATCGAATAATCTTATTTGTTCTTCATAATATTCCTTGCTATGAAATCTTCTTTATCTGAAGTAATATGGCCAATACAGGTTTCCTTTCATTAAACTTACCTTGCTTTATCTTTTTCCATTTTTGTGTCTTTATATTTAAAGCAGGTTTTTGTAAGTCACATAATGAGGGCCCTGTTTTTCCATCTACTCTGTTAATCTCTGTCTTTTAATTGGGATACATAGGCCATTTTCATTTAAAGATTATTGGCTTTAAATCTACCATGCTTCTATTTCTTTTCTATTTCATCTATTGTTTATCCCTTCTTTCTTCTTTCTGACTTTTGAATTAAGTTTCTATGGCTCCATTTTCTCCACTTTGTTGGCATATTAGCTATAATTTTTGTTTTATTTTAGTGATTATAAATGGTTTAGAGTATTCATCTTTAAACTGTCACTTCAAATAATATTTTATATTTCATATATAGCATAATAATATTTTAACACTACACTTTTTATGTGATGTTGACATACATTGTACTTCTGTATATGCTATAAGCCCTATACTATATTGTTATTTTTGCTTTAAACTGTCAGTTTTCTTTTCAATGTATATAAACAGGTGGAAAATAAAGTTTTATTTGTGTTAACCACATAATTACCATTTCCGGTGCTATTCATTCCTCTGTGTAAATCCAAATTTCTATGCAATATAACTTTGCTTCTGCCAGAGGGCTTTTTTTTTTTTTAAAGAGAGAAGGACAGTGAGACAGAGAGGGAGATTTAATATTTTCCCTATAAAGATACCTATGTCATTCTTTACAGACATAGAAAAAGCAATACTCAAATTCATTGGGAACAATAAGAAACCTAGAATTGCCAAAACACTACTAAGCAAGAAAGACCAAACAGGCAGTTTTGCCATACCAGATTTAAAACTATACTATAGAGCTGTAGTAACAAAGACGCATGGTACTGGTATCAAGATAGGAAAGAAGACCAATGGAATAGATCAGAAGACCCTGAAACAAACCCTCAAATCTTTAAACATCTGATTTTTGACAAAGGGGGGCAAAATATTACATGGAGAAGTGACATCCTCTTCAACAAATGGTGCTGGACAAACTAGACAGTCACACGCAGAAAGTTGCAATTAGCTTAACCCAGAGATCTAAGGGTCGATTGTCTCCACTCATCTGTGGAGATGGGGACTAGACCCTGGACGATGAGAAAGTTGGTCTAGAAACATGAGTTAAATTCAAATAAGATGTAATGCTTTACAATTTAATACTATTTTTAGAGTTATAACGGGAAGGGGAAGGGAGGGATAAGGGAGGGTAATTGCGGGGGCACTCCTGGGGACAGTTGCAATGTCCAGAATATATACACATCTTATACACATTTTATATTGTTTTGTTAAAATCTTGTAAGGTTGCTCAAAAATTAAAAAATTAAAAAAAAAAGAAAGTTGCAATTAGACCCATATCTTTCTCCTTGAACAAGAATCAAATCAAAATAGATCAAGGAGCTAGGAATTAAATCAGCTACCTTGCAACTAATGGAAGACAAATTAGGTCCAACACTTCAGCGTTTGGGAGTAGGCAGAGACTTTCTCAACATGTCTCCTAAAGTGAAGAAAGTAAAGTAAAAAATCAGTGAATGGGATGCCATAAAGCTAAAAAGCTTTTGCACTGCCAAGGAAACAATCAAAGAGTCAAGAGTTTCCCTACAGAAATGGAGAGAATCATAGGCTATGATTCCTCAACAGGGGACTCATATTCAGAATCTACAAAATCCTCAAAAATCTCAACTACAAAAACACAAACAACCCAATTAATAAATGGGCCAAAGAGCTAAATAGAAACTTCTTAACAGAGGACATTGATCAAGCCAATGAATACATGAGCCAAGCACATGCTCCACTTCCCTCAGCCTTTGCATTGGATCATCTCTCTTCCCTCAGCCTTTGCATTGGATCATCTCTCTTTTCCCAAATTATTGCTTGTCCTGCTTTCAAATTTTATGGAAATCATTCTTCCAACATCACTTCATCAGAAAGGACACACACACACACACACACACACTCACACACACACATCATTTCTTATACTTGATCTTGCATTCTTTTTAGAGCATATCATGCTACTTGCAATCATGTTTTTTTATTATCTTTCGCATATTATTATTAGAATTAAATGCCAGGAAAGTGAGAACTTTGTTGTTCATCCGCTTACTTCCATTGCCTAGAACAATAGCCGGCATATAGAACTCACTCAAGAAGAAAACAGCCTTCCAATAACCACCTGAGTTAATTCTGATAGCCATCATTATCCTATATTAAACAAATTCTGAATGGAAAATCTAGCAAAGATCACATTCTGTAGATAATTCAAGAGTAAACACAACTTTGCCTGTCTTAAAATAGCACTTTCTTTTCTAGTAATTTATATAAGTTAGCTTTGAATTTCAAAGCTATGATTAAGGTTTTGCCTGGGGGGCAATAGAGGGCAAAGAATAAAGGATAAGAAAGACTCTTTTCTTACTAATTATCTCTTCCTTATTCCTTCTTCCCCAAACTCCCTTATTTGTTGAGTGTACAAGGCATTAGTACAGAAGAGGATGATGGCATGTCAAATCCCCTCTGCAGAAAGGAGCTATTCTCCTATCCCTACTCCAATTCTATCCCTACTCCACAAGCAACAGGTTGAAGCAGATTGTAGAGTCCAAGGAATTTGGGGATGAACAGAGCCTGTGAAACAGATACCTTTGATAGTTCAATTATTTTATCCACTCAATTCGTATAGCTGTGAGGAATTAAGTAACAACCACAACCCTGGATCTCTGGACCCAGCCAAAGGAACCAATGCTAATTTTCCATGGCAATTCTATTCATCTCTTCTGCTCCCTGGGTTCCTTGTGAAGAGAAATGGACCTTCTTTCAGATTATGTTATTAGTCCCTAATTTATACTTAATATTTTAAAACTAATATCCTTTTGGTCATCACTTCCTGTGACTTAAAGAGGTGAAGTTATGCTGTATAAATTCCACCTAATATAAATAATGTCTTCTTATTTTTTACATACAAAATATCCAAACTTATAACCAGAGGAAAAACCATAATAAACTGTTAAAGCAGTAAATTTTGGGTGGGACAGTTTAAGTAAGAATTACTTTCCATATGCAAATTAACTACAGGAAATTCCACTTTACAGTAGAATATATGTATTTTTCTATTCCCTAGGTCTATTCATGACAATGAGTCAGATATTTTGACTATCCTAATCTGTTTTTGTATATAAATTACCTACAACCATTTCTATATAATCTGTGGTTTACACATAAGATTATTTTTAACATAGAAAGATAAAGCATTTAATATATAATAAGCCTTTAACAAGCATTAGGTATTATTAATTAATAAGTTATTGTAATCAACTTCCACAAACTTAAGTTATCCAGAACATGGTAAAATGATTCTGAGGACACATCTTCTAGCTTTCACAAACCTAAATTATAATGGCTAGTCAAAACAATACTCACTGGAGTACAACTGTTTGGGAATCAACAATCATTTTTGTGATTTCCTCGCTTTATTCTACAGTGAAAAAAATGAGGAAAATCTTTAATTCATGCAACAAATAATGTATTGAGTATTTATTATAGGCCAGATGCTGAAACACAGAAGTGAGCAACGCTGGCAGGTTCTCTATCCCTACTGAGCTTGTACTTTATGTTGAAGGAAAAATATTAAGTACATTGATTTTAGTTGTGATGAATATTAAGAAGGAGAAACGCAAACAACTAACATGTCTCTAAATCAGTGGTGGTCTCTGTCAAAAAACGACTTCTTTGAGGAAATGACAAGATTATGTATTTTATCTAGATAGAAGGTGTCATTCTTTTAGAGATTTGAAATAAAAAGAACAGAAATTTCAAACTTACACTTGTATTTATAGTAACTATAATAAAGTCATCTTACATAGTCATTAGATTATGAAGTTCCTGGCTACTGCATATAGTTAAAATTGCTTTGGGAAATTCCTCAAGTTGTGGAAGGAAGAAAGAGAGAAAGGGAGGGAGGAAAAGAAAAGATTAAAAAAATCAATAAAGAGTATTGACACAATTGAATTTTAATTGAGATCTGTGCTCTTGGTAAATATCAAAAGTTAAGAAATCCACCCACCCTTCTGTGTCCCAGGAAATAACTTATTTTAAAGAACATCTTTTACCATATGGCTTAGGTAAGATTTACAGCTGGCCCCCTTATTTACCTATGATGAAACCAAACAGACTCCCCAAGTCCTGTTTTTTTTGCCTTATAAATGATTAGCTAAACTGCACACCCTCACTGATCAATGACAACAAAATGCTTATTAACCAAATAAGAGCTTTGCTCCTTCCATGAGGTCCCTGAACTTTGGCCTGTCCTCAACCTAAGCCAGTACACAACTCCCTTTAAACAGCCCCTGGAGAGTTTAGGCTGGTCTCAGAGTAAAACCTCTCTGATCTACTTTTCAGTCATGCAACCCTTTCATCTGCCTTCCCCTCTGTCCTCAATTCTTTCTAGTTTTGTTTATATCTTTCTACTTTAAAAAAAAAAAAACCCTTTTTTGCCTAACTCTTCAGAGGCTTATCCTTTTCCCATCTTGCACTAATCCTTTCAAATAAAGTCTCTCATTGCTAAGTCCAGGTTTGCTTTTATTGGAAACTGTACATTGGCTTCCAATACAGAATCTCTCAATACAGTCAGGTTTGCTCCAGCATTGGAAAAAATTTGTTTCTCAGATATTTAACAGATAAAACGTCTACTTCATAATGTGACACAAAAAAAAATTATGTAATTTCAAGCATTACAATCATGGAGCAAGATTATTACATCAGAGAGCTTTGAGAGGACCTAAAATCAAGGTCACAGCAAAAACCTCTCTTTAGGCCAAAATATGTGCTCACTAAGTGGAGGGGCTGTTGAAAACACTGCGGTAGGGTTTTTTCTTAATTTTCTTCTGTTCCTTCTTTCCTCCCACACCAGCCTGAACCTTTTAAAAAGAATTTTGTTCTGGACACATATAGTTGAATTTAGTTAAGTGAAATGCAAGGGTAATATGTCTCCTCCATACTTCAAAACACAATAGGAAGCGAGACAAAAGAAAGAAAATATAATAAAATCTCAACTATCAGGAATCCCTCAAGGATATGACACTCTGATATGTGGAAGATTTCTAAATTGCATTGCATACATTACTGATCCCTGTAAGCACTCTAGATACAACTTAACCGTTTCTTGGTTGACATACGATCATTCTTATTTTAAAAGAAAAGTCTGCTGTAGTGACCTATGATGCTGCACAGGCCTGTGTATTACTCAACTTGGTGGGGTTTTCTCTGCTCCTCTTCCTCTTCTTCCTTTTATCTTTATACCCTACTTTCTGTTACAAAAGATTCAGAATTTTTTTTTCACTTTTGTCATTGTACCCGCCTGTGACAGCAGGTCTTCCCTTTCTAACTGCTGCTTTTTGCATGCTTTAGATTAGAGGGGAAGGGAAATAGAAAATTCTTATACTCCCAGGACCTGTTTGAAAGTCTCCCAACTCTCAGAGAAGGCTCTAGGAGCTTTTGGAGATACTTGATGCTTTATCTATGAGTAAAGGCATAGCATTAGTATTTTGATATTATTATTCTCACATGGACTGTGCAGGGTTCTCTTTATTTCCTGACGTCCAGCCTTATTCCAAATGTTGAAAAAGTAGAAATGCATAATTAGGCAATTTTGTCTTTGTGAGAACATCATGGAGGCTACTTTCATGAATCCATATGGAGCAGATCCACACAGCATCTTAAGGCAATCAAGAGACACAGTAACTCCGAGGTGTACGAGGCTGCTGCTAGTGTAACACAGCATATTGTTTCACAGTAAATTTTTTAATATAAGTAGCAGTATATACCAAAATAACCATAAAAGTACAGTACAATGATTACATAAACCAACAACATAGTCTTTTGTTATTATTATTGAGTATTATAAACTTCACACAATCATATAAACTATAGTTTTGTGCACATGGCAGTTTACACCAACATTACCCCAAATCAGGAGCAACACACTGTGCCAGGACACCTGATGGCTATGATGTCACTAGATGATAGGAATTTCCCAGCTCCTTTATAACCCAAGGGGACCACATGTGTACATGCTGTCAGTCCTTGACCAGAACATCCGTATGTAGCAGCTCATGATTCCATAAAGACGTGAAAATAGTGGAAGAGCAAGATGGCGGTAGTAAGGATGAAGGTTATCTTTAGCAGGATATGAAGGGGCAGGTAAATATATATATATACATGTATATATATATTTCAATATGTATATAACATCTGTATAGTTGTGAACTGATTACTACAGCCAAACAAATTCACATAGCCATCTCACATGAGTACTTTTGTGTATGAGTATGTGTGATGAACTCTGCTCTCTCACCAAATTTCTAATATAAAGCAGTGCTATTAACTTTAGTCCTCATGCTGGACATCAAATATCTAGACATATTCACCCTATATAACCATAATTGTGTACCCTTTGATCTACATCATCCCATTTACCTGCTATCCCGGTCCCGTCATCACCAATCTACTCTGTTTCTATGTATGCAACTTACTTAGGCTTCACATATAGGTGCATTCACACAGTACTTTTCTTTCTGCTCTAGCTTATTTTACTTAGCATAATGTCCTCCAGCTTCATTCATGCTGTCCCAAGTAATAAGATCTTCTTTTAGGCTTTATAATATTCCATTTACTTAATAACAATTTCTTTATCCATTTATCTGGTGATGGACATTTAGGCTATTTCCATAGCTTAGCCACTGTGAATAATCCTATAATGACATGAGAGTGTAGATGTCTTTTTGAGGTATTGATTTCATTTCCTGTTGGTGTATGCCCAGAAGAGAGATTCCTGGCTCATATGGTAGTTCTATGTACACTTTTTCTTGAGGAACCTCCATGCTGGTTTCCCACCATCAGTGTAGAAGGATGTACAAGGGTTCCCTTTTCTTCACATTCTCACCAACATTTGTTGGTCATTCTGCCAGATGTGAAGTGATAGCTCATTATGGCTTTAATTTTCATTTTACTGATGATTAGTGACATTGATGGATGATTAGTGACGTCTTTTCGTATGCCTGCAGGCCATCTGTATGTCTTCCTTGGAAAATCTGTATTCAAAGAGCATTGTGAAACATTTCTGTTTCAAACTGCTAGCTGATTCTAAAATAAAGCAGAGAGAGAGAAGAAGAAGAAAAAAGTAATGTCTGTTTTGTTTTCTTTGCCATTGAGTAATAGAAGTTTCTTATACATTTTAGATGTTAACCTTTATCAGATGTAGGATTTGCACATATTTTCTCCCAGTTTGTGGATTTTCCTCTTGTTTTATATCCACAAGTTTATTTAAACCCGTTATTTGTGGCAGTTCTCCTAAATTTCAAGATGATATACATAAAACACTTCCACAGTGCCCTCAAACATTGGTTGGCCCAGAATTGTGTTAACATGAATTGCTAAGTGCAAATTCAGATTAGGAAGGCTGGAGGTGGGGTGATGCTTCTAGATGATACAGACATACCTCAGCTGGGAGCAGTTTGCTATTCACATGATAGCTTCTTAGAAATACAAAATGACCAATCTCTCCCAGACCTGCAGAATCAGAATCCAAATGTAACTTTCTATCTGACTTGTACTTTAAAGTTTGGGAAGCACTTTCATAGCCTACAGCAGTGACTTTGCCTATTAGAAATGCAAATTATGAAACTCCACCCAGATTTGCTGAACCTGGAGAAGAGGAAGGAGCATTCTCACTTTTGGTTTTCATAAGCCCTCCAGGTGATTCTGATGCATTAGAGAAGTCTGAGAACTGCCGGCCTTGAGCATTTATTAAATGTACAAATTTCTAGGTCACTTCTTTGGAAATTCTGATTTAACGGATCTGGGTCAGGGCTGTGGAATCTAGGCTTCTGATCATCCATTTCTGGCGAATTTCATGTTCAAGCAAATTTAGGAAACACTACTACAGCAGTGGAGTATCACCTTCTGGACCCTTTCATTTGACTTTAATTAGCCCTACCCTTGGGACCACTGCTGTAAACCATCCCTTCTTCACTGAATCAGCAAAAATCTGTTGAGCATTTCCATGAATCAGGCTCTATGGTTCAACATCTCAAGTTCTATCCTCAGCCTGAAAACCAGTCCTCAATTTTAGCAGCTCTATAGTCTATCAAGAGTGTTTCTTCCCACTAAGAGTTCTTACCCTCTCAAGTGGGTCTTTCAGCAACATTTTATCAGTACATTAGCTGCTATAAACATGCCAAAATTTGCCCCCAAGGGACGTAGCCAATTTGTTTTTTAAAAATAAAACAGCATTGTTTTCTTTTCAACCTGTTAAAATTGTAGCACACTAATGTAACCTTTAATGTAGTAAAAATCAATTCTAGCATTCTACTCTTTTCTCAAAACAGTACTGACTGGTCAATGTTCATTCATTTCTTCATGTATGTCAACTTCCATTACATGGGTATTGAGCACCCACTTCTGAGTGCTGGGCACTCGGAAAATGTATCTGAAATTTACAAGAAAGTGCTTTGGCATGAACAATGTGTTGGCATAAATGTTCAGGTTGTACTCTACATGTCTTTGTTTTTTTTTTGTTGTTGTTGTTCTTTTTCAGACTGCCTGTCCCTGTGCTCCATGGATGATGGTCCACTAACATATACTCCTGAAAAGACCACACTTTAGATCAAGCTAGCACAAGGGCTTCCTCCATCCTTACGTATTTCAAGCAGAAGTCTTTGCAAATTAGCATGTCTAATATGAGAAAATCATTTCCTTTGGTAAAATTAGTGGATACTAGAAAATGACATATGTTAGTAAAATTAATAGTATTCACAGAATATAATTTGAGTGAGATATTTTGGTGCACCATCCTCCACTCTAATTCCACATTTCCATGAACAGGGCATAAGAATCTAGTCAACAACTTATCTTCACCCTTCAATTTCCACCCCTAGAAAAGACTCTTAAGGCTGGATCTCTAACTAGCCTTGATTCTGATCACTGATTCAGACTATTATGGCAGCTGGTGCCTGCTATGAAGGTGATTGAAACCTGACTCTAAACTATTGTTGCACTTCATCAAAACGTTTCTTAGATGTAATTGGAACACCTAAAAGGATCACAAACTGGGGTTTTAATGGACTTACCAGGATATTGAATATGCACTGGTTTTTCCATTCTTGTTAATCCTCATTTGTTTGATAAATGAGTATTTAAATGGAATAATTTAGTCTAAGACTTGCTTACATCATTGTCTAGGGAGAGATTGGGAGCACCAACCTTCATCTTCTACTAGTAGGTTCTGTTATCTGTAAAAGAGAAACTCACCACTGTGCTTGTCCAGACTGATTTAGGTCAGTCCTCACCAGGAAACATCAGTGAAAAAAACCAAAGAAGGTCCTTGTCCTCATAGAAATTACTCTCAGAGAAATAAAACAGATACTGATCACATGTCATCCAAAGAAGTGTAAAACTTAACTATGACAAGTACAAATGATCCCCAATTTATGATTGTTTGATTTAGGGATTCTTTTTTTCCTTTATGATATTGCAAAAGTAATATGCATTCAGTAGAAACTCTACCTTGAATTTTGAATTTGATCTTTGTGATGTGTCATGGTATATTCTTCTGCCACAGCTCCCAGTCAGTAAAAGGGTATACAACTATCACTCTGCAGTACACTGTGTTGCTAAGCTATGATGTTTAGAAGGCTAGGTGAACTAAATGCAGTCTTGGATTATAATATTTTTAATTTAATACAAGTATATTGGTGTGTAAACCCATCATAAATTAAGAGCACCTGTATTCTAAAGAAGAGTCTTTGCGAGACTTAAAGAGACTATGAGAACATGTAATAGAGATTCTAAACTTGCCAGGGAGTTTAGGGAAGACAGTTATTATGCATTAAATAGTGTCCTCTCCAAAGTCATATATTGAAGTTTTAAACCCCAAAACAACTGCATTGGAGGTAATTAAATTATAAGAATGGGGCTTTTATCTAAAAGGATTGGTTGTTTTATAAGAAATGAAGCTTCATTCCCTCCCTCCCTCTCTCTCTCTCTTTCTCCCTTTTGCTCCCTCTCACTCTCCTCTTCCTAACCCCTCTTTCCCTCCTTTCCCAAGCATATACCAGGAAGAGAACCCTTACCATGAAGCAAATCTACTTCCACCTTGATCTTGATCTTCCTCCAGAACAGTGAGGAATAAATTTCTGTTGTTTTAACAGTTGCAGCTGTGTTGTTTTTTAATAACCCAAACCAATTAAATTCAAGAAAAATAAAAAGAACGGATATGCACAGAAATGACAGATAAATAGGAGTTAAGTATGTGAAGGGAGCAGGAAAAGCACATTCAGAGGCCCTGTGCTAGGAAGCATCAAGGCAAGTTCCCAGGGGATTGAAAGCAAATGGATGTGGCTGGGTGGTGAGGTAGCATATCACACATTCAGATTCTACTTTTAGTAAAGTGTAGATGGGGGAAGGAAAAAGTGCAGGTCAGTTGTGGTGGTACTTTGGACTGGGGTGTTGAAGTTGATGCTGGAAGAGCTGGAGAGGATGGAGAGACTCACAGCATATTTAGGAGGGAAACCCAATAACAATTACCGATGCAATAGATGTGAACTTCAGAGAAAATTGTCACAATGTACACTGGACTTCTGGCTTGCTGGATAAATTATACCATTCACTGAGGCAGGAGATTTTCAAAGAGGATCATGATTAGGGAACAAAAACTTTAAATTCTGTGTCTATTAGAATGTCTGTAATGTAAATCAATTCTGAATATGTGAAAAATATAAATCAGAGGGGGAAGATACTAGAGCCCAAAGTCTGAAAACAAAACAGGAACTAAAGCAGGCCCAGAAGTCTAAGAAGTAGGTGCCATAAGAGGTGTCTTTTGGTAAATATAATCTGGCCAGGACACCTTCCAAGCCTACTAGAATTACACTACTGTAGATTAATCCTAACCTTATCTTCATTTCTGTTCGCCTTATGATTTACAATCCCTGACAGAAGAGTCTAAAGAACCAGGTAACATGCCCAAGCTTTGACTCCCAAAGACAGGTAGAGAGAGACTCTGATACCTGCAAAGTGGACATCTATCCTTGCCCAGACTATATTCACAGGACAATGACACCAAATAGGCATTGCTTTAAATGCTAGATTATTAGAAATTAAATGGCCAATATACACCATGATCTGATTCTCTGTCAAATCAATATTCACTCTTATGCCTCATCTCAAAATTCCACTTCCCAAATGCTTATTTCTCTAAAAATGATGCATGAATTACATGCACTACAAAATACAGACCTTTTCTAAATGAAGCAAATCCCAAATTCTCATCAATTACTCTATCCGGCCACAAGTTTGCAATCTCCTGGGCAATGATCACTGAACCTCTAGCTTCATTATGATGTATGTTCTGCAGCCTGAAGAATAAATAGCAGCATTCACCACCACCAATAAGCCATATATATTATATTGTACAGTAGAACATAAACAAAAAAAAAACCTTTGTTTATCAGACTGGTTCTTAGATAAAGAAATCAAATGCAACTTTATTCAACTCTTCCATTCCAACTCCAAGGATTCCATGATCAAGTAGTCATTGCCAAATATCCCTATAGCCAGCCCATTCCATACCCTGCTGTTATAAACACTATTTTTTCAGTGATGAGTGGTCTACCTGGTTCTGCCATCTTAGGGGCTCCATATTCTTACTGAAATCAAGAAATCCACTTATCTTTTGGCTTCTTCCAGTCTCCAAAGAAGAACCACTCCTCCCCTTTTGAAATACGCCAGAGTTGGGTCTGGAGTGGTAGCTTAGCAGTAGAGCACTTGCCTGGCATGTGTGAGGACACAGGTACAAACCCCAGGACCACATACACAACTAAGTATTGGAGCAACAAAAACCAGATGAAAAACTAAATAAAACTGATCCTCTCTTTCTCTCCCTCCCTTTCTCTTAAAAAAAAAAAAGAGTAGTGCCCTAATTCAGTACCACTGTGCCTTTATAGGAAGCAGAGGAAAAACCTGAGCTAAAACACTCTGTGTCTCCACATGACATTCTATATCACTGTGGGTCTCTGCAGAGTCCCCCAAGAAGAACCTCACCAAATGCAGCTGCCTGATATTGACCTTTTCTGCCTTCAGAACCATGAGCTCAGTAAACTTCAGTTCTTTATAACTTGGTCTGTGACATTCAGTTGTAGCAACAGAAAATAGATGAAGATACCTAGTAATAGAAGGTCTTCTGGGCCTGCTTGAAGGAAACTTTGATTGGATATGTGGCAGGCACCTATGACACATAAAACCTGGGATTCTATTCTTCTAGCTCTTTGAAATATTTTCTCTACATTATCCTAAGACATTTCTGACTTCTCAAGTTCATCTGTCATTCCAGGTTAGTGTTAAGCTTCCCAGCTTCTCATCATCACATGACATCAGGAATTCTTGGTTAGTAAATTTGTATCAATAAGTTCAGTTGATCTAAAATGATACTTCTCCAGCCTAAATGGTATTTTTCCATCCTTCCTCATCTACCTTAAAATTCTGCTCTTGTGGGGTTGGGGATTTAGCTCAGTGGCAGAGTACTTGCCTAGCATGCACAAGGCCCCGAGTTCAGTCCTCAGCCCTGAAAAAAAAAAAGTTCTGCTCTTGTATGTCATTCCAATTATTGCTCATGTAAATTGGTAAAGTCCTATAATATTTTGATGTATATGCCTTCCTCTAGGTTTTACTTCATAATTGAAACCCTGAGGCTTTCTGTGTTTCTAACTCTGGATATAAATCCATGAATAATTCTGATTTCCTCTAGCACCCTCAACCAACTTCTTTAATATGATGAGTTGATTCCATGCACCTATATATTCTTTCAATAAATATCTTCTTTTCTTTCTTTCTCAACCTAAGCATTTATATTGTTTGTACAAGCAAAATATAGAAGATTCAAGAGACTGAGGTGTGGGCAATGTGGGGGGTAATTCTGGTTTGAGAATATATGCATATCATACTGTTATTTTATATGCATTCTATGATTGTACAATAACTCAACTCCTTAACAACAACAACAGCAAAAGAATGATTCCTCCCAAATTAGGTGAGGGCATAGAGAAAATCCTTCTCAAATAAGCACCACACAGAGAGCCATACACATCTCTTAATAGAAATAGTCTGTGGAGAATACCAAAACCACTGCATCTGAGCACCACAAATCTTGGAATGAACACTAAACACTTCCTGGCCCTTCAATCAGTTACTTATGAGGCAAATAGGCAATTAGAAAAACCCCAATCCTGTACTATGAACTGGCTACTTGAATCCTGGGGGCAAAGAGTCCTGAGTTTTACTAAATTCAGTATCAGAAGGCTGGGAATTCTCTCACCAAGACTACAGAGTTTCCCCTAAACTGGAAAGGGAGTGTTGGAAGGAAAGGGTCTAAACAATGGGGCAGATATCAACTAGAGATAGGATGAGATGGAAATGCTTTTAGACATACCAAAAAATAAAAATAAAAAAGAGGAAGAAGAAGAAATAGGTAATTGGATATATAGACCTGAAATTTTAAGAGGTCTAGTATTAATTTGAAAATATTTTGCATATGTGGTTAACTGAAGTAATACAAATGAATAACTTTAGGAAGAGAAAGTTGAAAAGACATGAAGTTCCAGGACTGAATTTAAAGAAATGCCTAATGCATTCATTTATTGGCCATGAAGATGAATCCCCAGGAAACAAGGGAATTGACCAGAGATGTTGAAAAGAAAGAGATTGTGGGGTCACAGGAAGCAGGGAGTGATAAACCTTGTTGATTGCTGCTGAGAGGTAAAGTCAAGTGAAGATAAAAAAACTATCTCAGGAATTTACAACCTGATGGGTACTGGTGACTTTCATTGGAGGTATTATAATGGAGTGATGGTACCAGAAACGGGACCCAAATGGGTTGAGCAGTGAAAGGGGAGAAATTGTAGATGGCTAGAATGATTAACAACCATTTAAAGAAATGTAGTTGCAAAGAGAGGGAAACAACAGTGCAATAAGTGGAGGGAGAGGAGGTCTATTGTATTTTCATTGTATTTAAAATCAAAAGAAAGAATATAGAAAGTAAGACTAAACCTATGCAAGAGAAAGTGAATAATAAATACAATAATGTTACAGAGATGATAAGAAGTTTTGAAATCCAAAGCACAAGTCATAGAATTAGCTTCAACCAGGAAAAGATTATAGCCCCTGTATTGGAACAAACATTCAGGAAACTCCATGGTGGGACAAAATCCTGGGACAATGAAATATATACCATAGTTTGTAGCAAAGCGTGTTGCTTCTCTGTCTTTGTACTCTTTTCAACAGACCTATCCTGAGACCCTGATAAAAACCACAGAAGCAGAATGATTGCACAAGGTATAGTTACCAGAAGAAAACCTAAATAAACCCCTAGCTTTACTGGTTATTTTTGTTTGTTTTTGGTACTGGGGATTGAACACAGAGCTTCATGCATGCTAAGCAAGTGCTAAGCTTTGGCTCCAGATTCACTAGTTCATAGCTTAAAACTCACTAATTTGAGAAGTCATACAGCTAAGCAATACATTATGAGACTACAGCTTTGCTGTAGATAACATCACTGGTATATGGGTTTTGATGATAACAGTTGCCTAGGTTACTTTTCAGAAACTTCAAGGCTTCTTTTGCCAAAAACACTGACTCCTCACTTGGGCCTGCAAATATCTGATAAGTGACTGGGATGGGATCTCTATCTTCATACTATGTTTGTCCCCATTGGTGGGTCAGATTTTGGTTGGCTGTACATGTAGCTATGTCTGTTTCCTGTTGGAGCTGGTGTTTGTTTTCTTCTACCCCATCCTGATACCTTTTTAGCAGCTTTAGTAGTCCAAGCACCCAAAGTCCTTCAGCCATATTATCAGATCCCAACAGAGCCACAGGGCCAGGATGTTTGCACAGATTGGTAGAGCCAGCTGCAAGAACAACCAGGCATTTCCCAGAAGAAGTCAACTGTGACTAACTGGCAGTCTGAGTCTGAAGCAAGAAGAAATGTCTTTTTGAAACTGTGCCCCTGGCCAAAGAAAATTTAACAGACTCTAGCCTACCACAGTAAATCAATAAATGGTCACATTCCTCTTTGTTTAGAAAGCAGCCTGGTCCTTCTATTACAGTGCTGTCTGCCTTCAGCTGAATCCCCAATTAAAACATTGCCTGTATATTACAGCTCACTTGACCCAGTCTCATTTCTATCATCAGCAAGTCAAAAGTTCTCATCTCGTATCAATGAGATATGATGATGGTGCAGAAATACATAAGTGTTTTGTGTTTGAAATACAAAAGATGAGCCTGCTATTTTCTCTGTCAAGGAAGAAAATCATATGCTGAGTGGTGTTAGAAGAGGGTTTCTGAACCTTAGCACACTGACATTTGGATCAGATGATTCTGCTCCCTGTGGGTCTCTCCTATGCATTGCAATCTCACCCACTTCCAACGGTGACACTCAAAGCTGTCCTCAGACATTGGTTGCAAGTGTCCATATGGAGGGCCTGTCTGTAGTTGAGAATCATTGAAATAGAGAGTGGAAGAGAACAGAGAAACTCTGAAGGTGTTGGGGCAGTGTGGAAA
>PVKS010032506.1:0-22262 GCA_004027875.1 Aplodontia rufa | reverse complement strand
GTCCTCCTCTCATACAAAAAAAAAAAAAAAAAAAAAAAGAAAAGAAAATATAGGGGCAACACTTCAAGATTAGTATTGCAATGGTTTGCTGCGTAGGAACCCAAAAGCACAGGAAACAAAAGCAAAACTTGACAAATGAGATCATATCAAACTAAACGGAATGGGACAAAATACTCGCTAACTATGCATCTGACAGAGGGGTATTAACTCAGAATATATAGGCAACTCAAGAAACTTGAAAAACATCCCAATTTAAAACTGGTCAAATGATTTGAATAGATACTTCTCAAAAGAAGAAATACAAATGCTCAGAATGCTCAATGCTCAATGCCATTAGCTATCAGGGAAATGCAAATCAAAACTGCAACGAGAAACCGTTTTCACCCCAGTTAGACTGGATATTATAAACAACAACAACAAACCCAAACAACGACTGTCCCCCACAAAAAAAAAAAAAGGCAAAAATGCTGGAGAGGACATGGAGAAAAAAATTCTCACATACTATTGATAGGAATGTAAATTAGTATAGCCACTATGGAGGTTTCTCAATAAACTAGAAATAGAACTACTATATGATCCAGTAATTCCAAACCTAGGGTATATGTCCAAAGGAAATGAAATCAGCATAACAAAAAGACACCTGCATGCCCATGTTTATTATTGTGGTATTATTCAAAACAGCTAAGATGTGAAATCAGCCTAGGTGTCCATCAAAAGTTGAATGGATTAAAAATAGTTTATGTACACAATGGAGTATTACTCAGCCATAAACAAAAAAAATAAAATCTTGTCATTTGTGGCAAAATGGATGGATATAAAAGACATGTTAAGGAAAGGAAGTCAGACACAGACAAGTACTGCATGCTGTTTCTCATAGGCAGAAACTAAAAAAAAGAAAAAAAAAGTCAAAGAATAGCGATTACTAGAAACTGGGAAGAATGCCAGGTAGTGGAGGGCAAGCATTGAAGGAGGATAGTTGGATATGATCAATGTACATCGAAGACATGTATGGAATTTTTCAATGAATCTCAATAATATGTATAATTAATATGTGCTAATAAAACACACAAGTACTTACTAATCATTTCAAGAATGAATGAATTTGATTACTGGGTGGCTTCACTTTTTCTGCACAGGAATGAGAAATGCTAATGTGTTCATTATTAGAGCAGAAGCTGGGACAGTCTCAGTTCCTAAAAACTGAGCTTAGACCACACACCATTTTGAAAGCTAACCATCAGCAGCAATTATTAAGAAAAAGAAAAAAAAAAACAAACAAAAGGAGTGACTTTGCTAAACCAACCACTAATAATGCTGCAAAAGCAAACAGTTATTCTGATTTTAGGTCACAGTTTCCACTGGAAGCGATTCTAGGCTTCTCTCTATTATCTGCCAGGACTGAAAACTTATACATTAATCAACCCAGCTGCCTTGCTTGCAAGAGGGTATAAGTCATCTAAAATACCACTATCAAATTATTTTGTTGAGTCTAAACATTTTAGGTTCAAATACTTTGTTACTGAAACCTGCAATTAACATTGATTATAATAGATAATATACTCTTTTTTACAATACTGCTTTTGACCCCATGTTACTTAAATGAAGTTTTAAGGTCTTAGACAATGATACAAGATAAAAAGGCAAATACTGCCTCAGTGGCCTTTGCCACATCAAAAAATGACATAAGGAATAGGAATATGTGTAGCAATAGCTGTCTGTCAATGTTAACACCAATTTTATTGACTAATAAATAAATCATAATTAAGGTTCTTAAGAATGAGACAATGGTGAGCAGAGACAGAAGACAACCAGCAGGAGGGCTGCATGTACAATCTCTCCATGAAGAGGGCCACCAATGGTGGGAGAAGTGCCTTTCTGCGAGGTGAATGGCAAAATTGTTGCCTAAACTCATTAATAGAGGAACAAGGAAATTTAGAGATGCAGAGGACTGGATTCACTAAGCAAGGAAGAAAACCAAATAGAGACCTAGCAGCTCTGGCTGCAAGAACCATCACCTAGCGGCTGTGATGCTAAATCAGCACATAGGGAGGGAAGATCATACACAAATACAGGAAGGACAAAGTTAGCATGGAGATCTCTAGTATCAGAAGGTCTCCTGCTCCATGGCTGAACCCAATCTGGCCATGGAGAGCTGGGACCATAGCCATCTTGAGCAGGCAGGCGGTCCAGACAGCTGCTCCAAGAGCTGTGAGCCCAGATTAGAGGCCACCAGAGTGGCTGCACCATCAGGCAGCTGACCGTTCCAGGACCCACATGTTCTGACTGACTCAGGCCTGGGGGTTGCACTGTTCTGACTGACTGCCCTGGGGGCTACACGTGCCTGGTGGAGCCTCCCTACTGATTCTGCAACTTTGGATCAGAGATTGCTCTGGGATGTGCATGCCAGGTGAAGCCTCCTTACAGGTCCTAGTCCTGTGACTTTGGAACATAGACCACCCCTCCACTCCCCACTGTCCTGTGTGCTCTGGGCAGAGTTCATTTTCAGGCCCCGCAACTTTGCAATAGAAGCGGATGAGCAGGACCAGTGAATGCAGGGCAGGGCTAGCTTTCAGGTCCTGCAACTCTGGAGCAGAAATCCTTCTGGGTCTGTGCTAGCAGAGCCAACTTTCAGCCTCTGCAAACCTAGAACAGAAGCTGCACCGCAGAACCTGCGCTCTCTGGGCACAGTCTGCTTTCAGACCCCTTGAGTTTGGAGCAGAGACTACCCCAGGGCCAGGGGCAGGACTTTCTGGGCTGATGTCTTCCTCTCAGGCCCCCCATGCTGGGGGGCCTGAGACTGCCTCTGGAACCACCTGTCTGGGGCAAGCGAGGGCTTCAGGCTACTCAAGTTGGGGGCAACATCTGTCCTACGAGGACTCAGTTCAGAGTGGCCCCTGCTCCAGAATCAGAGAGCTACGCTTGCAGGATCCACAAGGTTTGATCTTCTCAGTGGCAATAACACATAACCCTCTCAACTTCCCTTTTTCGTTGTTGTTGGGATTTTTTTTTTTGTCTGTTTTGCTTTGTTGTTTTGTTTTTTTTTTTTTTTTGCTTTGTCTGTGTTGCGGTGATTTGATGTTGCTGTTTGCGATCTTGCAAACCATTACATCTTCTCTTTGTGCTAGAGTCTCTAGGTAGTGAACTTCTCTGGTACCCCCTTCTTCCCTTTCCTCTGGCAACACCTGAACTTTATTCTGCTCTCTCTCATCCTCCCCTAAAGTCACTGCCCCAGTCTTTTTCTCTTTCTTTTATTTTAGCAGAATATCCTACATCACATCCACTGTCTTGCTGCTTTCTATCCAAATTCACATTCCTCACTGCCTTCCTATCACATTTCCTTTGCTCTCAAGACTATTTTCCCTCACCTGTGGAGGTACTGGAAAGCTGAAGTGAATGCCAAACTTAAAGGTCAATAATAAATCACAGGCTGGGGAGCTAGCCGTTGAACTGTACTGTCCAAATTGTACCCCAGCCCAAATAAGCAGAGACAAAAATCCCACACCTATCAACAAATTCCCCAAGTGAAATATCCAGTGACAGATCTCAGGCCCCACTCCCTGACACTGAAAATGAGGAAAAAGGGAAACAATTCTCTTCAAACCCACAACTCCCCAGCCAAAGAGTCCATGGATGGGGATCTGAATGAAAACTTAGAAAAGTAGCAACAATCTGATTATTAAAATGATCAAAGACTTAAAAGAAAATTTAAGGAAGGAAATAAGACAGCAATTACAGGATCTGAAATACCACTTTAATAAAGAACTAGAGACACTGAAAAAAGATGTAGCTGAACTCGTAGAACTGAAAAACACTGTCATCCAAATTAAAAGCTCAATGAAAGATATCAATATGAAAGTAAACTCAATAGAAAATAGAACTTTAGCTCTCAAAGAAAGAATTTCAGACAATGAAGACAAGCTGAATAATCTTGAACACAAGGAGGATAGATGGGGTGGGGGGTGGGGGAGGGACAACCTTACTGATCATGATCAGAATTTTCAAGAAGTATGGGATGAAATCAGAAGCAATAACATGAGAGTAATTCGGATAGGGGAAAACACTGAACATCAAAAGAATGGCATAAAAAATCTTCTCAATGAGATAATCAAAGAAAATTTCCCCAATGTCAAAATTGATCCAGAAATTCATATTCAAGAGGCCTATAGGACCCCAAATAGACCTAACCAGAGAAACTCACAGACACATCATATTCAAAATGAACAACAGAAAAAGCAAGGAAAGAATATTAAAAGTGGTAAGAGAAAGACACCAAGTTACATTCAAAGGAAAACCAATAAGGATCACAGTGGACTTTCTCAAACCAGATCATAAGGAGAAGAGAGCATGGAAGTAAACAACTGTCAACCCAAAATATTATACCCAGCAAAATTCAGTTTCAAATTTAATGGGGAAATAAAAATTTTCCACAAACAATAAGAACAAATTAGCAACATACATGAACACAAAACAAGCTCTTCAGAGAATACTCAAAAGACAAACTTCAGAGGAACAAGCAAACAACTCCCAAAGCTCACAACCAGAGGAAAGTCACTAAAAGCACAGCTCACTATAAGATATCCAAGATGGCACAAAATACAGGAAAGTTCACAATGTCAGCAATTCAAAACCACATATCAATTCTAACACTGAATGTGAATGGTCTCAATGCCCCAACCAAAAGACACAGATTAGCAGACTGGATCAAAAAACAAAATTCAACAATATGCTAGAGGAGATTGACCTCATAGCCAAACAGCCACAGATTGAAGGTTAAAGGTTGGAAAAAATCTACCATGCTTATGGCCCCCCCAAAACAAGCAAGAGTTGCAATACTCATATTCGACAAATAATTTTCAACAAAAAATTAGTCAGAAGAGACAAAGATGGCCACTACATCTTAATTAAGGGAACGCTACATACATCAAGAAGATATAACCATAGTTAACATTTATGCACCAAACTCCTACATCAAAAAAGTACTTCAGGAAATTCATCCACTTATATAACTCAACACAATAATACTGGGGGACTTTAATACACCTTTATCACCAACAGATACATCATCAAAACAAAAACTCAACAAAGAAGTCTTCAGCTTAAATAATTCAAATGGACCAAATAAATCAAATGGACCAAACAGACATCTACAGAATATACCATCCCAAATCGGCTGAGTTTATCTTATTCTCAGCACACATGGATCCTTCTCCAAAATAGACCATATCTTAGTCCACAAAGGTAATCTTAGCAAATAAAAAAAAGTTGATATAATCCCACATATCCTGACAGGCCACAACTGTATGATCCTAGCAATTAACAGCAAGAAAAATGATACAATCCCACATATCCTGAAGACCACAACAGTATGATCCTAGCAATTAACAGCAAGAAAAAATAACAAAGTATATAAATACATAGAGAGTGAATACTACTACCCTCTTAAAAGAAGAATGGAACATAGAGGAAATGAGAACAGAAATCAAGAATTTCTTGGAAATGATGAGAATGATGAAAGCATTATGAGGCAAACCTATAACTGAGTGCGTTCATCAAAAATCAGGAGAGAGACCAATTAAATAAACTTTTGCGCCATCCCTACAAAAAGAACAGTCCAATCCCAAATCCAGTAGAAGACAGTTACATTATTCCATGAAATTAAAAGGGATGGAACTTTACCAAACACTTCTTATGAGGCAACCATTACCCTGATACCAAAATCCAACAAAGACACTTCAAGAAAAGAAAACTATAGACCAATATCCCTGATGAACATAGACACAAAAATCCTACAAAATCCTAGCAAACTGCATCCAAAAACATATAAAAAAAGATAATATATCACAATCAAGTGGGCTTCATTCCAGGCATGCAAGGCTGGTTTAATGTTGGCAAATCAATAAACATAATTCATTACTTAAACAGAATTAAAGACAAAAAAACATACAATCATCACAATTGATGCAGAAAAGGCCTTTAACAAAATCCAACACCCATTCATGCTAAAAACTCTGGAGAAGACAGGGATCAGAACTTACCTTAATTTTGTCAAGCTCACAACCAGTACTATACTTACTGGAGAAAAACTGAAAGTATTCCCACTAAACTTGGGAACTAGACAAGGCTGTCCACTCTCACAACTCTTATTAAATATAGTCCTTAAAACCCTAGCCAGAGCTATCAGACAACGGAAAGAAATCAAAGGAATTCAAATAGGGAAAGAGAAAGTTAAACTACCTCTATTTGCTGATGACATGATCTTATATCTAGAAGACCCAAAAAAAAAAACTCCATCAGAAGACTTATAAATGAATTCAGCAAAGGGGCAGGGTACAAGATCAACTCCCATAAATCAAATGCTTCCATATACTCCAACAGCAATTCTGCTGAAGAAGAAATCGGGAAATCTATCCCATTCACAGTAACCTCAAAAAGAATACTTGGGAATTAATCTAACAAAGGAAGTAAAGGACCTCTACAATGAAAACTATCGAACAGTGAAGAGAAGATATGAGAAGATTGAAAGTCATCCCATGTTCTTGGTTAGGCAGAATCAATATAGTTAAAATGGTCATTTTGCCGAAAGCACTATACAAATTCAATGTAATCCCCATCAAGATAACAATGTCATTCTTCACAGATATAGAAAAATAAATTCTCAAATTCATTTGGAACAATAAGAAACTCAGAATAGCCGAAGTACTACACTAAGCAAAAAAACAAAAACAAAAACAAACAAAAACTGAGATTGAAGGGATCACAATACCTGACATGAAATTATACTATAGAGCTATCATAACAAAGAAAGCATGGTATTGGTATCATAATAGGAAGGAAGACTGATGGAATAGAAGACACTGCGGCTAACTTACAAATCAATAACCATCTGATATTCGACAAAGGGGGCAAAAATATAGCTTGGAGGAAAGACAGCCTGTTCAACAAATGGAGCTGGATGAACTAGACAGCAATATGCAGACAACTGAAGTTAGAAACTTATCTCTCACCCTGCACAAAAATCAAATCGAAATGGATCAAAGAACTAGGAATTAAATCAGCAACCATACAAATGTTAGAAGAAAAAATAGGATCAACACTCCATCATATTGGTGTAGGCATCTGCTTCCTTAACAAGACTTCTGAAGTGCAAGAACTAAAACCAAGAATCAATGAGTGGGGTGCTATTAGACTGAAAATCTTCTGCATAGCTAAAGAATTAGACAAGAGTGCAAGAGAGAACCTACAGAATGGGAGAAAATCATGGCCTGGTAACTATGTGACAGGGGGCTAATATCCAGAATATATGAAGAACTCAAAAAACTTAACGCCAAAACCACAATTACTCCAATCAATAATAAATGGGCTACTGAATTAAACAGATACTTCTCAACAGAGGAAGTGCAAAAAGATATATGAGAAAGTGTTCTACATCACTAGCAATAAGAGAAATGCAAATTAAAACTGCACTGAGATTCTACCTCACCCCAATTAGAATGGCAAAAATGAAGAACTCGAAGAATTAACAGATGCTGGAGGAGTTGTGGGGAGAAAGGGACACTATCACACTGTTGCTGGGATTGTAAACTGGTACAACCACTCTGAAAAGCAGTGTGGAGACTCCTCAAACAACTAGGTATCAAAACATCATGATCCATCTATTCTACTCCTAGGTATTTTCCCAGAAGAGCTAGCATCAGCTTATTACAGAGGTACAGCTACATCAGTGTTCATAGCAGCTCAATTTACAATAGCAAAATTGTGGAAAGAACTTAGTTGCCCCTAACTGGACGAATGGATCCAAAATCTGTTTTACACGCTCACGTGCACACACACACACACACACACACACACAAGAGTTCTACTCAGCTATTAGAGAGTTTGGTATCATGGCTTCTGCAGGTAAATGGATGGAAAATGGAAAAAATCAGGCTGAGTAAAACAAGCCAAACCCAGAGACTTAAGGGTCAAATGTTTTCTCTCATATGTGGAAACTAGAGCACAGTCTAAGAAAGGTTCAAAGTTAGTCAAGTTTATTTAATAGCCCCTCCAAATCTGAAGTAACACATTAACTGCGGTTACTATCTATGAAGGGGCAGTGGGAGAGAAAGGGAGGGAGGAGAGGAAGGGTAGATGGGGCGGGTGTTCAATAATGTAGAATACATTTGATTCCTATGAGAACCCCAAATACATCCAGACAGGCATATAAATCTGTAATCTCAATGTAAATTACATGTATATAATCACTAATTTCTATAACTTAGGGGAACTACAGAGGAGTCATGAGATTGGGGAGTGAGGGAAGGGGGTAGATCCTGGACAAGGGTCTGGTTGTCAACTCTGTCAATTTGTAAGCTTGTATGAAGGTGAACCAACAACTCCCTTTAGTATGTAAGTTGATGCTGAACCAATTTAAAAAAAAAGAATAAGATAACAAATACTAAAAATTATAGATCAATCAAGAGATAGCAGTAAATATCACAATTATTTTAAATCACTGCTTTAGGGCCTGATATAAATCCTTTATATTAAATCAGAATATTCCTTCTTGGCATTTATTTGGAAATTAAACAGTTGTGGACTGACAATGGAAGGGCATGCCTCTTTCATGCCTTTGTAACTCTTTGTCTAGAGTAAGATGTTCTTCAGACACTATGAGCATATTCTTTTATCTTGTACATATTATCCAACTGTAACAGAGTTGTAAGGATGGAATTTGCCATGATCTTTATAATCTTCCATAGCCACTAAGAAAATATGCCTCTAAAATATCATAAATACCCCACGGAGACTTTCCTTTGGTATGACAGATTAATTTGAACAGAGTTATCATATTAGTAGAGGAGGAGGGTCAAGGAAGTGGGAAGAAGGGGAGGGAGAGAGGAGGTACTGGGGACTGAAATGGAACAATTTATATTCCATGTATGTGTGTTTATGTCAAAATGAACCCCACTATTATGTATAACTATAATGCACTAATGAAAACATTAAAAAATTCCAACAATACTGAGGTATGAAGCCATCCCAAGTCAGATATATTTGGTAGCAGTTAAAGTACTCATTTTATTGGGTATGTTTTAATTCTAAAAGGTGAGATTTGGGGAAACAGTGATTAGGATCAGGCACTAGCCTAGATCCCCCTGTCACATTACTGTTCAAATCAGCTATTTAACTAGTCACTTTGTCTCTCAAAAACAGTGAAGAAGGCTGAGGTCTAGCACATCAAAATGAAATGTTCTTAGTTTCTCTATTAATATAAGTTATTACAAATAAAAAGTACTTTGCAAACATATGATTTTCCACAGTTAATGGCCTAAATAAAATAGATCTTTAGTAGGTTGGTGCAGAATGAAGCACCAATTCTAGAGATCTGGGAAATCAGTTGAGACTTTTTTTTCTAAACTTGTTGGCAAAAGTTGAAATCACAGTCATCCTTACAAAAGAAAGTGTCTGTTATACTTTAACAACTCTTACAATAGTTTCTTGAGGGCTGGCTGAATGAATTCTACCTTTATGTATTTTATTCATGTGGCATTCAAATGAAATAGAAACACATTCTTTAAAATACAGCCTTAGGGTGTATATTCTGTACCCTTATTCAATGAATCATTTCAATTAGGTTTTAGGAGAGGGGAAGGAAAGCTATTTTGCGAATGGACCTTTCTCTGACTCTCCAGCTCTTTTGGTGGTGGCAGTGACTGGGGAGGCTGATCCCACCACTCTCAGGATGGATTGCCTTCTGCGTGTGCAGCCAGTCTTGCTCACCAGAGCTGTGGGTGGTGAGACCAGGCAAGCTCCTGCAGAAGTAGCTGCCAGGAGAAAAGATGGGGGGCGGGGGAGAAAAAAGAAATAATACAGTGTTTCAATCAAAGTTTAAAATTTGTAAAAGTGGTTTTGGTCTTCATATAGTAAAAATATTTATCCAAGAAACTCCTACTCGAGTGCGAACATCCTATTTCTAGTGGGATTTTGTTTGGCAAAGGGCTGTGAAAGAGTGGAAGCTAATACAGAACATGTCTATAAACAAATTTATTTAGTTAGTACAGATTGACACATTCACTAGAGGATTTCAGCAATTACATGTGTAAAACTATTTCCTATAGTGGTTTCCTTTTGTGATTCTGCTAATTTATTAAATCTAGGCCATTTTCATGCATTCTCTATTATAAGCCATTTAGCCACCCAGGATGAAATGAACATATGGAGACTGTCTTCTTTCCAATTCTTCATATAAATATAATTATAGGGTGATATTAAAGAGTCAGGCTTTTAATGAAAGGAAGTCAAGTAAGGCTGTAACATCTTAAAACATGATGCTGTAATCTGACTTTGGAGAAGTTTGGAGTTTGGATATGATAATAGAGATGAAAGCATTTGGTAAAACGCATGCCTATATAAGTGGAAGGTATCTGGAGTTATATTCAGTATGCATTTTTAATTAAATTGTAATTACATATAATGAAATCCACTGAAGACAGTTGTGAATCACTAGCCTTGCCCCAGAACATGGGTGGGCCGTCTAGGCAGAGTATGGCAGGATCCTGATGTTCAAGGGCAAAGGGTACTAGGGAGAAATGGTGCCCAGTGACAAGCTTCTGAAATGTCCAATCTGGAGTCTCAAATCACTAGGTCCCTGAGAGTTCTCTGTGCTGTGTGCAAAAAAGAAAGATGATTTGAATTCGTGGTTCCCCTGGATTATGTGTTGCTATGCCCTTGGCGGGTTGAATACATGAGTTTGACTACCTTTTCACCAAACCTGGGTTTTGCTCTAGCCTCCACAAATGAGGGAAAACATTTGACTCTTGACTCTTTGGGTTTGGCTAACTTTGCTCAGCATAGATTCTTCCATTGTCATCCATTTACGTTCAAAGGCTGCAATATTGCTGTTTCTGATAACTGAGTAGTTCTCCATTGTATATATACACACACAGAGCTTTTGGACCAATTCATCCAGTGAGGGGATGTAAGTCCAGTGAGTTGTAAGTCCAGTGAGTTGGTTCCATTATTTTGCTATTGTAAATTGAACTCTATGAACACTGATTTTGTTTTATCACTATAATGTGCTGATTCTAACTCCTCTGGGAAAATAAAAAGTAAATTTCCTTTACTTTTTAAAGGAGTCTCTACACAGCTTTCCAGAGCAGCTGTACCACTGTGCAATTCCACCAACAGTGTGTTGGTGTTCCTATCTCCCCACAACCCCTCCAGCATTTGTTACCGTTTGTATTCTTCATCTCTGCCAGTCTGACTGGAGTGAGGTGAAATCTTAATGTAGTTTTGATTAGCATTTCTCTGATTACTACTGATTTAGAAGACTTTGTCATGTATTCGACTGGGGGGTTGGGGGATAGAAGAGGGAGGGAAGATAGTGGGGAGGGATCTAGGGAGACAATCAACAATGCAACATACTCTTTACACACCTCCATAAGTCAAATGGTACTTATGCAATCATTTAATTCAGGAAAATTCACAAATTATATATATATATATGTAAATATATATTTTTATGGACATTTTAATTTGTTATAGGGGCATAATATAGAAGAATCAAGAGACTGGGGTGTGGGCAATATGGGGGTATCTATGGTTTAGGATCAATAGCATATCATATTGTTAACTTAATATGCATTTGTGACTATACAACAACTTGATTCCTTAATGAAAATAAAGAGATAAAAAAGGTAAGGTGAGATTATTCTAAAGACTAACTCCTTCTCTGATTGCCCTCACTTTTGCCCAAAATCAGTCCTACTTGTGAAGATGCCAACTTCTACTGTAAGTGAGTAGGTGGAGAGGGGATTATTTTATTGTTCTCAAGGTAGGCTGTAATTGATATTTTTCAAAAATGTTGAAAATATTTATTGATAACAAAGAGGTAAAATCTGTTTGCCTATCAATTTAATGAGTCACTATTTTTTCTTTATTTCTTATAATTTGACCATAATAAAATTGACAAGGCCATTTCTATGGGTATTATACCAGGGCTAATTTTATTTATAAGTAATGTGTTGAATATAATGGTAATTCAATGATGTTGTAGGTTTAATAGTATTCTCTTAATAGATATTAAGTCCTAATCTCCAGAGCTAGTGGATGCTTTCTTATTTGGAAACAGGTCTTTGCAAAAGTAATCAGATTAAGATGAAGTGAGATGGGTCCTGATCAAATAGCTGGTGCCCTTTTAAAGGAGACAGAGAAAGTTTATGCCATGTAAAGATAAGGCATTGACTTAAGTGATTTCATTTACAAGCCAGATAATGCTAAGTATTGCCTGCTATCACCAAAAGCTAGGAGAAGCATGAAACAGAACACTTCGTAGGAACTAAATTTGCTGACATCCTGATTTCAGACTTCTGGCCTCCAGAATTATGAGACAATAAATTTCTGTTGTTTTAAGCCATCTAATTTGTGGTATTTTGTTACACCATTCCTAGAAAACTAATACAGATGGTAACCCACTTACTTATACTATTTTCTAGTACAGATTTGTATATTATGAAAAAAGTTTTAATCCAGATAGCTTGGAATCTAAGGCCAATGCTTAAGTCTTCAAAAATTTGAATCATGTAGGAAGTAGAATCAGCTGCTTTGTCTGCCTTTTTGGGGGGTTGACATGGTCAAAATGAGATTGGTTCTACTTCTATTCAGCCAGGAAATTTTCCCTTTTTTGCTTTTAATAAGTACAAGGGACCACTGTTCCTTTGAACAAAGATTGGCCTCCAAAATGCACTTTTGGAAATGCATTCCTAAATGATAAACCTAGAAGGGGAAAAGTTAAGGTGATCTCCTTAACACTGTGGCCTTCTCACTTAGATACTGTATGAAAGTACAAGAAAAGATGATGTCAAGGACTGGCCTTTAAAGGAAAAGACCTGTGGTATTTGAAAAGTGAAGTTCCTGATACCGGACTCCACAACACAATCCTTCTGTTTTAATGTTAACCTAAGAAAGAAAGAGAAACTTACTTTATTTTTGGTCTAGTGAACCCTAAGATCAATAACCTCAGCATTTATCATGTCTGAAGGAATATTAGAAAACATACTATGGTAAAAAAATTTGTGTAAACTAAATATTAAGGACACATGGGAGAAGTAATTGTACTTCTGGGAGTCAATGACTGAGAACATATGTACTATATTTCACTGCATAATCTCTGTACCCTTTTTTGTATCAGTCCAAAAATTGGTTTATAACCTCTCACTGCTAATTTTCACATGTATAATTCTGTTCTCAGGCTGCTTAAAAGGTAAATAGCAGCAGTATCTTCTTCAGGGACATAGGGATGCATATTTGTCTTCTTATGCACTGCAAGCCCAGAATTTTCAGCGTGTGCCATTGTTGGTATATTGCCAAAAGCTAACTTGTGTGGTTTAGAGTGCTGGTCATCTTATGTAAGTGGTGCTGAGGACCATGTGTCAGATAGCAAAACCAATGATGGTGGTACAGAATCTTCGGACATGGAAGATTAAATTTTGTAAGTCCATACTTCACAACACTGTAGTAAATATTCTCATTTCAATTATAATACACAAATCAATAACAACTAATATGTTATTTTTTCAGCCTAGAAAAATATTTGCTAAAACTTCCAACATTTCCACTTTCCTGTGTATGTTCTCTGTGAAATGCACATAGTGAAGTAGTCAAGGTTTTTATTACACAGAGTCTCACGTTCAGCCAGGGGGTAGAGGGAAGGAAGAATACACAATACAGCTGCATATGTTTCCATGTATAATCATGCACACATAGAGCTTTCAGCTTTTTCAAGAATGATGGCCACAACCCCACTCAAGACTCATGAGAGTGACAGAGCCATGACTTCAAACCAAAAAACGTTTGTGCTTATGCTCTTATTGACAAGAGCTGAGTCTGGGTGCTAACTACATATATTTGCAAATAATAAAACATTTCCCAACCAATTTTCCCATTTTTTTTAACCTCTAAAGAAGATTTAAGTGGTTTAATCATCTCTCCTTAGAGAAGGCTAGCTTCACTGATATATTTCCTTCACAAAATCCTTTAAACTTATTAATGTCACACAGCATATGAACATCCATATGCCATAAAAGGAAAAGTATACCAATTCCATCAGTACTGTGAAGGCACTTGGGAGGTGACTATACACATATTTGAGGTACTTATCTGAAGTCCTTAGATATAGCAGCAACATACAAATATTATTCTAACTAGGATCTCAAAGTCTTCCATATATTATACATGACCTACCACTTCCTTCATTGTGAAATCATGGCAACTAATCTGAACTCTTTTTTTTCAGCACTGGGGATTGAAACTAGGAACACTCTATCACTGAGCTACATCCCCAGCACATTTTATTTTTTGAGACAGGGTGTTGCTAAGTTGCTGAGGCTGGTCTCAAACTTGCAATCCTCCTGCCTCTCTCTGTCTCCTGAATCTCTGGGATTACATGCCTGCTTCTACGAACTCTTTGAAAAAGAGACACTTAGGGTTTTAGTAACTACTGAGAAGGCTAGGCCATGGGTAAAGCATCATGAAAGTAGCTTGGATTTAGAAATAAATGTGAAAATTCTGCTGCTTCTACAAAAACTGTTGCAGAATTTCAGACAAACAAGAAACCAGGCTCGCACTTGGAGAAGTAGAAATTTTAACAATTATGGAAACATTTAAATTTTAAGCTCTTGGTATCTTTTCTCCTCCTCTTCTTATTTTCCAACAGTAAAATATTAATCTAAGCTACTTAATTATTGCTGGAGACCTATGGGTCCCAGTAATTTTTCTCTACCATTCATTGGACACATAAATTATAGTATTGATAGTTATCTGTGCCTATAAATTTTACTTTTACTACTAGACTTCTGAAGGTCGTTATTCATCTCTCTAGCAGTGACTATTCTCCATACTAGCTAGGGATACATTAGAACCACTTGGAAGCTTTCAAATATCTTAAAGCCCAGAATGCATCCTAGAACAATTAATTTCTGGAGGTGAGGCCGAGGCATCAATTCCAATGCTCAGGGGGTGGGAGGTAGAAAAAAAGAAAATCAAACTCTCATTTCTCTTTCAGGTAAATCCCACTCTTAAATTCCATATTGTATTTGTCACTTGTGATAAGAAAAGTATTATTGTAACATCCATGTATTCCTGTTGTGTGACTCTCTTTAACTGACCTGTTCTAATCAGGGTTCTTCTGTGAGCTAGCTTATGAATGGGCATTTTCTCTTAAAGACTGATAGATATAAAAAGACATCCAAATTGCTAGCTCTTGAGGTATTTTCCTTGATTTATGTTGGTACATATAGACACTGAACTCTGGATAGAAGCATCAAGGACTTGAGGTTATTTCGTGTGCAAAGACCAAAGGAAGACAAATGCCTTTATCCTTTCCTCATAGGAAGTTTCAATACTTTTGAATATCTTTCTCATGATTCTTTTTAGATTTATTTTTGAAATATTTGCACATAAATTTACCCACTACAGGAGTAGAATAAAGCCACAGCATTATCTAAGGAATAAAAACAAATTTTGCAAATGGGCTGGGTTAGCAGAAAGTGGGGATACAAGGCAGTCTCAGAAGGACAATGCTATGACTAACAACTAGAATGCTTGTATAGTATCCACCACAATTATAGTTGGCAGCACAGAGCAACTTATCAATTATGAAGAAATGAATCCAATCTCAAACTGATTGACCAAGTTACTCATTCTCTCAAACTTGTGGAGTTAGTGATAAAAAAAAAAGTGTGATTTCCTTATGAAAGAGCCATCACTGAATGGCCCTAGGTCTCCTTAAAAAAATGTATTGAAATGTTCCCCAAATAGCCTTTTGAGCAGATTTATTTTTCCATATTGTTGCTTAAAATAAAAATATGACAGAATAACTTTTAAAAAGGAACCCATATGGCTATGACCTTACAGTAAAAATACATAAAAAATTAGGTTATGAAATACTAGAATACCTTCTTTAATGAATTTAGTTCATTATATCTGGCACCTGGAATTTTTCCCATAAGAAGCTGGAATCAAGCCCTTGGTCAAGATTATAAACTCTACTGAACACTGTCTCTATGGGAAAAATCAAAATTCACATGCATTGTATTGACTTCTCAGGCCTCTTCTAGGAACTTACCAATTAAAGGGACAAAGATTGACTCCTTGTTTAAGAAGGGGGACCCCCAAAGGATTTCCTACAAATATGAGTGCCAAACGAAATTGAAAATCCATCATCCACAGATGTTAGAAGACTAATTCTTGGTAATGATACTATATTTTCTATTTCTCAGCTTTGGGAAAATCCAAAAGACTTTGGCTTCTAACTTTCACTGTATCCTAGTGAGGAAGAAAGAGGCTCAGAATTAACCATCTAGAAGTATTTAAGCCAGAATTAGGCAAATGAACAAAGGAAAAGTTGGTGACACTAGATAAATTCCTCTCTAGAGTCACCTTTTCCATTTTGTTTTCTTTCAACTTTCAACTAATTCCACTCAGCTATTTTCCCTTAATTAAGCTTGACAGAGATATGTTCAACTTCATTAACTACACTGAAAACCACACCTCGACTGTGAATGAATAATATGGCACCCACCATGAAAATGCTGTAAAGAGTGAGTTTTGTAAGGTTTTGCTTTTACATTTTTACTTAACCTCTTCTGATTTTAAGGCTACTAAAAGACTTCATCCTAGGAAAGAACTCAATTTCCTAAGTCAATTTTCCCAAAGCAAAATATACCACACCATTATCTCTCTATGGACTCTAAATCTCTTCCTACATAGTCTCGCTACTCTTCTGACCTGTAGGATACTCTTCATAGCACCCACAGTGATCTTTTACTGTCTACTTTGAAAACAGGCAGTCAATCAGTTGAACAATAGTTACAGTGTGAGTCACTCTGTTTTATTGAACTTGACTCTGAGCTGGGACGACTTAGTGGGGTTAATGTCATCCCTCTGCTGAGGTTCCTCTCCCTTCTCCCAGGTGTTACTTGCCCCTCAAATCTTTTCTTTTCTTTTCTTTATACCTCTTTCAGACTCAGCTCTGTTTAGTTTTGCATTCAGTGAGTACCTACTTATGTTCCAGTCTCTGCACATGATCACAAATATATGAAATAAAAGTATTTAAAATATATCTTAGGGGCTGGAGCGGTGGCTCAGCGGTTACGGCGCTTGCCTGGCACGCACGAGTATGCGAGTTCAAACCCCCGGCACCACGTACACAATGAAGTCTCAGAGCAACAAAAGCCATGTGAAAAAACTAAATAAAAACTGATTCTCTCTGTCTCTCTCACTGTCCCCTCTTTCTTAAAAAAATAAAATAAAATAAAATACCTTAAAATGTGATCAAAAATATTATTTACATAAAAGACAAATAGAAATTTATTTCCATTTAGATAATTTTAAAGATTTCTAACAGAATCTAAAACTATCTTCAGATACCTGAAGATCTAGCTTATGAGGCAGTTTTGATCTAATCCTTAAAGTTCCAAGAAAATCCTTAGAAATAAAACATAGTATTCCCTTATCTAAAAGATAAAAACAGAGAGCACACAAAATATATGTCCTTGATGAGGTCCATGTTACAATGAAAATGACCACATAATTCATTCTTCACCATTCAGTTGTGTAACTTGCAATTCTTGGGTTATCAAAGAACAGTTAGTTCTGATTGAGAAACTCCTGTTTTCACAGTTCTTTGCATCACATGATCTTGTATAGAAATATGTTGTACTTTCTAGGTAGGGTCATACCAACACTGCTCCCTTCCTCTCCAGTCACTGTGCTGTGGATCAGTGAGATGCTTGCTGGGCCTGAGTCCCATCTCAGGCTGGCCAGTTTGGACTGGCAGATGCTTCTACTGAAGCAGCAGTTTTTCATCTTCTAGGCTCACACTGTAACAGATAAGGAATAGCAGACATCCTGCTCTAGTGCACTCAGAAATGAATTTTAACTAATGCAAAACAGAATCAGCAAGTAGTTTTTATTATTTTGTTCTTCTAATGGAACTGTCATATTTATGTGTAGAATGGTTTCTTCATCCCTTTCCGCTACTCCTACTGTGCAGCCAAAGATATTGACCTGATATGTGCCAAGTGTTAGAGTTTCTCAAATACTGCAAGGAATCAAGGGTTAATGTGCAGCAAAGGTTACACTGACAGATGTGGGCATGGTTTTGTGGGCAAAAGTGATAGATATCGGATATATCTCACAGAGAGCAATTACAAATGCAGTCACATTTTTGTTTCTTGTTTTTCATTGAAGGACAGCCTCCTGCCCCAAATCAAGGACATTTTTGGCTGTCTAAAAGGCAGCCAAGCATTTATTCTATTATTATTCTTGTTTAATAAAAAATACTGAAAAGCTTCATACTGTCTGCCACTCCACCTACTCAAGCTGATGTCTTTTAATAGTTTCAATGGAAGTTGTGCAAAGAAATAATATCCTACAATATCCAGTCTCCAGGGAGGAATATGGCTATTCCCAGAAGAGTGAGTCTTTGCTGAATCTGCTACTTTGAGTAAAACAGGAAGTTCAGTCCTCTTTTATTGTACCTTTTCTATTTTTGAAAAGTTGCCCAAATAATTCCAAGTACAGTTGAAGAAAGTTATTAATGTCAAGAAGCCAAGATCTTTCTCCATAATTTGCTGAATGAGGAAGGAGGAAAACTGCACTCAGTTTTCCTTTGCTTCTCCTGCTTCAGTCAAAGCAGCAAGGAGGGAAAATGAATAAGTGACAAGGGATGGTGTTTATCTTTAAACGAAATTACAATGTTCTGCACTCAGCTCTAGCAGTCAAATGTGGCCACTGCATCTTTAACACAGATAGTCTCGTCTCTGAAAGATGACACACTAATTATAGTGCTTCAGCCAGAGGTACTCACACATGCAAACCATTATGTAAAATAAAATTTCTTTTTTTTTTAAAGAATACTCAAGATCATTAGACATGGTTTCTCCAATGCTAGAAATTCAGGCCAAAAATGAAAATAAACAGTTCGAGTATTTGCAACATAATTCCCTCATGCATTTATGGAAATACAGTAAAAGTGCCCTAAATTGTGGCTTGACATTTCATGCTGCACTGTTTTTCAGTTTTTACTAATTCTCTAACATTTGCCCTCTTACCCTATATCATTTCAGCTTCACTATATCTCAAATATTTACAGAGCAATAGCTATGTCTATTACCAAATACTTGAGCTTTAAGGGAGCTAATGAACAACAGGAAGCGGCCCAGAAGCTTGTTGTAAATTAAATAAACTCCTTATAAATTAAACATGCCAACATACGAACACAAATGCAGCGCATGACAACATCACATATCTTTTAAAAACAGCAATTCAATGTACAGCATTGCTTTCCCTAATGATGTGCTATGCTAATTTAAGGCTAAGGTGATGATTCCATTGATTTAACAGTTTAACATGGAGCTCATAAATGAGAATAAAATCTGTAATAAAGAAATCACAGGGATGTTAACATCCATGAGTATTATTATATGGAGAAAGATATACATTTCAATTCAGTTTTTTTAATCATAAACTAACCCAAGACATTTGGGGCGAATTAAGTAAATAGCTTTTTAGATTCAAAGAAACACATCCCCTTATTAAAAATTCAGATTCTCAGTAGGATACTCATTGGTAAACTTTCCTTTTCCTTTTTATTATCTGTTTGCTACACTTTACCTTTTTAAACTTTTTACAAAGATGTTCTGAAAATACAAGAGATGTAAGGTACCACTTTCAATACCATTATAAAACATAAAGCACCATAACAGAGGTATAAGTTCTGTCATAGAAGGTAAACAACCTCTGTGCTCACTTGGGTTTATAGAGGAAAAGAACGGTCTGTTTTGAACAGCAGCGTTGCTGAGAATGATCTAACCACTGTCATCTTTTACGTTCATTAGTTTACTTTGCTCTTGGAAAAAAAACCCAGATCAATTGGGTTTTTTAATATCCACATTAATTAGCTTTGTTTCTAAAAAAAAAATACACTCTTATTCAGGTAAGTAGGTGATCCAGATCTTCCACAATCACTTTTCTGAGATTATTTTGTGGCATTATTAACAATTTGCCTTTGAATGTCCCTTTTTATTCCTGAGGCCAGAATATGATCATATATGTAGTGTACTTTTCCTACCTAGGATTATGTAAAAATAACTTCAGAAAAAGCTACCTCTGAGGAAGACAAAGACATAATCAAAATCCCTCAGTAAAAAGCTTTCAGGCTATCCAAACAGGCAACTAGAATGAACTTTTCATCATTTTGGTAGAAATCATAGATACTTTTGCCTCATTGGTAAAAGATGAAACTTCCTGATGCATGGGGAACAAGTACAAATGATGATGAGAGTATAGACTTCTCTTTTTTCCCTGCTCTTGCCACATTTAACTACTTGATCTCAAGACACTTAATGCTATTCTTCCTTTAGCTTCTGTGCTTGTGCTGATAAGTCTGTACTTCTTGGCTTTTTACTTGGCAAACCTGACTCATCTTTAAGTTTCAGCTTAGATGACACCTCCATAAGGAAGGAAGTCTTCCCTGATTAAGACAAAGTTAGACTTCACAGCTTCTGCTGCCCTTCCTTACTACACAGCATTATTATTGCTCATATCCCTGTCTGTAAGCCTCTTGAGAGTAGAGGAGACAACCTGTTCAGAAATGTGGTCCCTCACACGTACCCTGCCATGTAATCAGATGCCACTACATGCTCACTAAACAAATAAATAGCATAGCATGCTGATAATGATGAAAATGTTAAAATTGGCTAAATTTGGGTTGGATTGGTGGCTCAGCAGTTACTGTGCTTGCCCAGCATGCGTGAGTACATGGGTTCAAACCCCAGCACCCACTTACACAAATAAGTGTCAGAGCAACGAAAGCCATATGAAAACTCAATAATAATTGATACTGTCTATCTCTCACACTTTCCTTCTCTCTTTAAAAAAAAAAATAATGGCTAAATTTATTGTGTGCTTATTATGTGCAAACCACTATTCTAAGTCCTTGATGAGGCTCAGAAAAAAAGATACATCAAAGATACCTCAATGTATGACAGTTCAAAACACAGAGTACTTTGAGAGGAAATTGGAAGGCCTCACAAGCTGCCTTTGAATCAAGGTCTTTCTATCCTTCCCTTATTATTACCCCTAAAGCAGGGAGGGGGCTCTCTCTGATATTCCCTTCAGTGGGACCATCTTAAAAAAGAAAAGCAGATTTTCCTTAAGAATCTCATCATGTAACCAGGTAACGGTAACTAGTAGAGGAGGGAATAAATGTCACTATGCCCAGATAGAGCTTTCATTTCACTTTCAGAGGAAAGATCCAGATTATTTTGAATTTTATCTGCACAGTAAGACAGACAACCTTCCCTCACAGAAGCTCTGCCCCTCACCAGCGAACTGCTTGCTATCCCTTCACCCAGCCCCAGCCAAGAGGCACTTTGTCCCAGGACATTGTCCTTTAAGTTTATTCGTTTCTCTGAAAAACCACTTATTATCCCTCTAAAATAGCATATAGTAGCACCCTCCATTTCCTTCTACCCAATGAAGAAGGTATTTAAACTTCCAACATCGGTTTCTTTGAGTGGCCTATTTTGTAAGGCCCCTGCATTCACAGTGATGCACATTCGCATGCTTTTCCTCCTATTAGTCTGTCTATCGTTAGTTCATTTCAGAGAACCTTCAGCGGGCAGAGAAAAACTTTCCTTGCCTCCACACCCTTCATATTTAATCTAACAACACTATAAGACAGGTACCAGTGCCATCTCCATTTTAGAGAACTTTTTGGACCTTTTTGGGTTGCTTTGTTTCAGGACTGGCTTGTCAATTCAGGTGAATTTAGTTAGGAACAAAGGTAAACTGAACAGTAACTGCTGACTGACAACAGACCAGAATACTTATTAGGTTGACCCATATGATACTTGACAGTCAACTGGTTTTGACTTACGTATATGGCAGTTTCATGTGGTTCAACCTCATAGAGTTTAACCATAGCTTAGTCTTCATCCCTGTGCCCTATTATATATCACCCACAATTTCAAAAAAACATTCCATTTCTACGTATTGTCATGCTAGAGAACGGCGAGCTCTTGGATAGAGACCTGGGAGGGCATTCAAGCACAACATTCTAACTCTGTCAACACAGCCTTATTTCTATGGCTGCCTGAGGCTTAATGAAGCCTTTTCTATATGTAACTCCTCTCTGAAAAATGATACTGACTGTAATGAATTCTTTCTTATATAGGGCATGCCAAGGTTCTCAGAAGAGGTAAAATCAGTAATGACATGTT
>PVKS010032505.1:0-22499 GCA_004027875.1 Aplodontia rufa | reverse complement strand
GAGGAATAATCCAGAGACTAGTCTTGCTTCAACACAGGGAACCCCAATTCAAAGATCCAGAAGAAGCTTTTCAGAGATGAAGAATCAAACCAGAAGAGGTTCACCTCAAACCTACAACTCACCTAGCAAGGATCCCATGGTGAGGGAGCAGATGAAAATCTATGACAAATTATTAAGGTTCTGACAAATAAAAAGAACCATGAATTTAAAGAAGATTTAATGAAGGGACTAAGTAAGAAACTCAAGAGATGAAAAACACTATTATCAAATAAACAGACATACTGTAAAAAAAGGTAACAGAGCTAAAATCTACAGTCAATCACATCAGAGGAAACATGAAAGAATTTAATAATAGACTAACTTCTATGGAAAACAGAACCTTAGCTCTTGAAGAAAGAACTTTTGGCAATGATGATAGACTAAGCAAGCTTGAGCGCACGGATAACAAAAAAATTTTTTTCACAGAACATGAGCAGAAATTTCAAAATGTCTGGGATGAATTAGAAGAAACAATATAAGCATAACTGGGATGCAGGAAGAAATGAAAATGCAAACAAATTGTATAAGGAACATTCTCAATGAAATTATTAAAGAAAATTCTTCCCAAACAAAAATAGTCAGACATGCTCAGCCAGGAAGCTTATAGGACAACCAATAGACCTAATCAAATGAGAAGTTCACCAAGACACATCATATTCAAAATGTTCAACAGGGAAATTAAGGAAAGAATGTTAAAAGCTGCAAGGAGAAATGCCAAATCACATGCAGAGGCAAAGCAAAAAGTTTCACCTCTGACTTTTCAGCTCAGACCTTAGAAAAAAGAAGATAATGGAAGAATAGCTTTCAATGTCTGAATGACCAAACATGCAGCCAAGAATATTATAAATCAAAACTCAGCTTAAAATTTGATAGGATAATAAGAACTTTTCATGACAAGATCAAACTGGCATCATTCATGAACAGAAAAACAGCATTACAAAGAATCTTCAAAGATAAGCTCTAGATAAAAGAAAAATAAAACAATTCTCAAACCCCACAAACAGAGGAAATTCAATCAAGGTACATGCTATCAATAAGCAGCCAATATAGAACAGAACTTTCTAATAAAACACAATGACTATGAACCATAACCACATAACTATCCTAACACTGAATGTGAATCGTTTCAAAGCACCACTCAAAAGACACATTAGCAGATTGAATCAAAAAAATAAAATCCAACAATATGCTACTTACAGAAGACCTACTTTACAGCCAATGATAACCACTGAAAATGGATAAAATGATGGAAAAAAATCTACCAGGCATATGGCCTAAGAAAGCAAGCAGGTGTTTCAATACTTATATCTGACAAAGTAAATTTCAAACATAAACCAATCAGAAGAGATAAAAAAGGCCACTACATCCTAGTAAAGGGAACAACACAACAGGAGAATATAATCATAGTAAATATATACTCTCCAAACAATTATGCTCCCAAATATGTGGATAAATTACTACATGACATAAAACCACTTGTGGACCTCAACGCAATAATACGGGGAGTCTTCAAAAACTCCTCTATCAACAATAGACAGATTGTGAAAGCAAAAAAAAAAAAAAAACCCAAAACAATAAAGATATCTCCAGTCTAAACAACTCCATAAATTAAATGGATTTAACAGATATCTATAGAATATTCCACCCCAAATCAGCTGACTATACCTTCTTCTTAGCAGAGCAGGGGTCCTTCTCCAAAATATATCATATTCTAGTTCATAAAGGAAAATGTCAGAAAATATAAAAAAGTAGATATTATTTTACATATCCTTTCAGACCATGATACCATGACCCTAGCAATTAAAAGCAAAAATCATAACACAAAACACACATGTACATGGAGATTTAATAATACCCTCTTAAATGAAGAATAGATCCAAGAAGGCATGAGAATATTAATCAAGAAATACTTGGAAGTGAATGAGAATGAAGACTTACCTCATTTGGAGAGGCTAGAGCAAAACCCAGGCTTGGGTGTTAGGCTGTCAAACTCATGTAGTAGACACAGCAAAGGTGTCCCAATACACATTCTAGGACAACCATAGATGTGCGTTTGTGGGGAGGTGTTAGGTGGCGGGGAAGAAGAGTGAGAGAGGATAGGGAGGGATCTAGGGAGACAATAAATAGTGTAGCATAATCTTTACCACCAGATAACCCAAATAATACTAATGGAATCATTTAATTCTGGAAAATTCACAACCTAAGCATTTATGTTGCTTTTAGGGATGAAATGTAAAAGAATGAAGAGACTGGGATGTGGGCGATACAATTCTGGCTTCAGAACAAATACATATCATATTGTTACTTTATATGCATTTATGATTCTACATTAACTCAACTGCTTAATAAAAAGTTTAAAAAATAAAATAAAAGTGAGTGTAGGGGCTGGAGAGATGGCTCAGCTGTAGAGTGCTTTTTTTTCATGTGAGGACCCGGATCAATCCCCAACTCCACATACACAAATAAGTGCTGGAAAAATAAAAACCAAATGAATAAATAAATAAAATTGATTCTCTCTTTCAAAAAAAATAAGTAGAAATTTTCCAGGAAGAAAGAGAATGCAGATTATAGATATAAAAAGAGTATAGTATATTGGGTTTTGAAGAAAATACAGTTGAGAAGCAATTTTGGTGGAGTACGGCAGGAATGTATTAAGGGAGAAAAGGGCCACTGGTGTGATTGACATGCTAGCTTGTATCTAGATTAAGAATGACTTTACAAGATATGATTACATGAACATATCACAGAGAGTGTGTGGTCCTACTTACATTTTAGCATGATAACTCTGTAGGCAGTGGGAAAACATAATGATAATGGGAAAATACAATGGTAATGATTCAAATCTAAGTCAGATAAACTAGTTCAAGTGTTCTAAAATAAATAGCATGAAAGAACTAAAACATTGGCAGTAAAAATCATGGAGAAGGTGAAAATCCAGTGACACATTGGAGAAAGAATTGTCAAGGCTGGGATCAGTTGGATATAAGAAGTGGAGAGAGTTCAGAAGTCAGAGGTAATAATTACCTTCCATTAACTAATAATTATTGAGTTTACCTGTGTCTATTCTGACATCTTAAATGTTTTATCTAATTTAGAAAAGTCTTGAGCTTTAAACTTGGAAAATGGAAAAGTCATTTCAATTTCACAAATAGAGAATAAAGAAGGGGAAATGGTTACGCAGTGGGAGGAGCTGTGTTTGGTTTGGGGAATGTTTGAGAAGCCCACATACCTCTGAGAATGTGACGTCTCATTTATTCACCTCACCTTCTTCAAGTCTCTCCTAGAAGTCAGCTTCTAGGACATACCCTTACAATGACATCAGTATTTTGCTTTGCATGGTCTCTGCTCTGCTGGATGGAGTCTCCTGGCATTTCAGTAGGAGAAAAGGCCATCACAAGAGCATGGCATATAGTTTCCCTTCTATTACTAAGAAAAGCAGATTTCAGAAAATCTCCTTCTATTTTTCTCAAACACTGCATATTCTATATGAGCAGCCATTTTATCCTCACTGTCACTGCAGACAACATTGATGTAAAGAGCAATCTATTCTCTGATTTTGATTCCTTTTCTAGAGAATTTTTATTAGAAAATTATAAATGATACACTCAAGTGTTACATTCAACCATCATAGTGAACACTGACAATGAAAGAATTTTGCATCATTATGGAAGCATCTTACATATATAATGGGTGGTCTGTTCCAAAGTGATATTTACAACTATCATCTTATGCAGTCCTTACAAGAGCAAACACTATTATGGCTATATCTCAGGCAAGAAACCTGAGATGGAGAAAGCAAAGTGATTTTCCTTTATGTCAAATAGCAAAGTTAGAAATGCTAAATGACTAAAAGCGGCATTTTTCACATTATGAAGGGGGAAAAAAACTATGATGGTTTTTTTAGGGCTTTTGTGAAGGTTTTCCTTTCCATGAAAACATTGAAGAAAAAAAATAAGCATCAAATCCTCACCTTTTCTATTTGTTTCTTTCACAAACACCTCAAATAAATACCTGTCAAGCTGCTTGGATTTAATATGAAATCTTCATGCAGAAGACTGACTTACTAGAGAAAGCCATGATTCATTGATTTGGGAATTTCACTATTTATTTCCCTGGAAGTCAACAGAGGCAAGGAAAGTATTAATTAATTAGATTTCAAATGCATTCTGATTGGACACAATTAAACCAAGAAAACTCATCATCTATTCTGAAAAGGCAGTTGAACATCCTGTAAGACCCACTAGCTACCAAAAAAGGTAGAGCAGTCAGTGCCAAGATGCTTTGGAAAGTCCAGAGTTTGTATCTCACCGAGCTAATCCATGCTATCTTTCCTTACTTCATTGTATACACTTAATGGACAGAAGAAATATTCTCCCCAAGGGATTCTTCTAAGACAAGTACCTTGGGAAACATTACTTTGGAGAAACAAAATAAAATAATTTTTGTGAGGAACCTTATGATTGTTGCATGTATACTAATCCTGACATGTGGTGTTCTGACCATTTCCAAGGGAGAAAAGTCTAATTGAGTAAGGGGGTAAATTCTTCATGCCCAAGGGTTCTCCAGCCCAGGAACTACAAGTCAAAAGGTTTTTAAAGACAGTAACACCTCCAGAATTGTGAGTCCACATTCTGAAATAATAATTGAACCTTAGAAAACAATTCCTTATATTTGTATTGAATCCCATAGTTAAAAAATTACAGTTTTTTTCTAATTTTTTATTGGTGCATTATTGTTATAAGTAATGGTGGGATTTGTTTTTATGTATTTGTATAAGCACACAATGTAACAATATCATTTGGCCAATGTCACTCCTTAGCACTTCTCTGCCCTCTCCCCCCACCAATACCTTTCCTCTGTTCTATTGATTTCCCTTTGATTTTCATGATACCCCCTGTACTTTTCTTTTCCTTTTCCTTTTTCTTCTCTATCTCTCACATATGAGAGAAAACACAGGGCCCTTGATCTTCTGAGTTTCGATTTTAAGCAAACCTTACCCTAGGAGTTAAAATATTATCTAAGATCAAGATGCAATCTCAGTGAACTCAAATATCCACTTCGGGAGATTAACAGGGACCAGCTTTAGTACCCATCATGCTGAGATAACTTAAACACAAAGACAATAACAAGAGACCAAAAAAAAATGTATGAATGTTTTTCAAGACACTGAACATTAGGCAATAAAGGATAATGATTCTGAGAGATAGAAAATAAATTAAATGAGCCTTAAGATTGGCTGAGCTTACTGACTTGAGGGACCCCAGGGCATGGTGTAGGGAGAATTTATTAGACAGGGCCCTGAGGTTTTCCTGAGTTAAAAAACTGGTGGTGGAAAGTCAAGCAACGGGAAGACTGCATGAATTTGTAGACAGTATTGGAAAGGTGAGGTTACATGGAGCATGCTGGAGGTCTGCATTGGACCTTTTGAATCTTCAGCTAAAGAACCACCTGTCAGGATAGAACTACTCATTACAATCCACAGGACATCGAGTGGAGCACTTAGAGCATTTTTGCTACATAGTAAGGCAAAATTGGTACTGGTCTGATCAGCAAAACAAAGTTTAAGAAGGAGATGAAAAGGGATCAAATTCTTTCCAAACAACTACTTGCATCTGAGAATAAATATCAAAAATATTTATTTGAATGCAAAAATATTCAGCAACAATGAAAAAAATTCACAGTCTCTGGCATCTAATCAAAAATTTCCAGGCATTCGAAGAAGCAGAAAAGTATGGCTCATAATGAGAAAAATCAATTGAAATCTTTCCAGAAATAACACCATACTAGAATAATATATAAGGGTATCAAAACAACAGTTGAAAAGAAAAATACTGGATGAGATTAACAGGAAATTAGCACTGTAAATACAGCTTGGTGAATGTGAAAACAATTACACAAATTATTCCAAATGAAACTTGGAGGAAAAAAAACTGGAAAACAAACGAACACACCCTCAGTGAGTGTGGGACAACCTCGAGCAGTGGAAAGCTCATGTAAGTGGAGTCTCTGCGGGAGTGATGAGCAAGTGTGGGGAAAATATTTGAAGAAATAATGGCTCAGAGTTTTCCAAACTTAATGAAAACTCTAAACTCACATTACAAAGAGGTTCAAAATACTTTAATCACAAAAATCAGAAGAAAACTATACAAAGACATGTTCTAATCAAATTGCTTCAAATCATTGATGAAAATAAAAATTTAAAAGCAAGTACAGAGAAAAAATATAATACATAGAAGGGAATCAAAAAAGTAGGTAGCCTTGCCACTGAACCAATAAGTCAGAAGGCACCTGAGTAATAGTTTTGAAGTCCTGGAAGAAAAATAAGACAACACATGCAAACACAAAACCTGTCAGCTTATAGCTCTAGACTAAGTGAAAATTTATTTCACCTTAAAATTAAGGTGAGGTGCTGGAGCGGTGGCTCAGCGGTTTCGGCACTTGCCTGGCAAGCACGAGGACCTGGGTTCGAACCCCAGCACCACGTACACAACTGAGTGTTGGAGCAACTAAGGCCATGTGAAAAACTCAATAAAGTTGTTTCTCTCTTTCTCTGTCTCTCTCACTGTCCCTCTCTCTTTAAAAAAAAATTTAAAAAAATAAAATTAAGGTGAAATAAAGATTTTAAAAGAAACATCAAACTGAATTTCACAACTGGTGGACCTATACCATGAGAAATAGTGAAACAAGTTCTTTGGGCAAAAGGAAAATGATACCAGATAGAAACCTGGATTTGCACATATGATGAAAAGTACCAAAACCTGTAAACTCTGTGGGAGAATCATCTTTTTCCCCCTTATTAGTTAATTCTCTACAAAAGGCAATGAAGCATTTAGTGTGGCAGCTACATTTTATAGGGTTCATACTATGTAGAACAAAAAAGGTGGAATGAAAATAGCACAAAGGCTAGCAGATTATAAATGGAAGTGAACTTCTAGAAAAATCTTTTTTACAATATGCAAAGAGGTATACACTTAACCTCCCTAAAAACACGTTAAAAAAAACCACTAAAACATGATAAAACAGTTATAGCTTATAAGACAACACAGAAGAAAAACTGGGATCATTAAAAATGTTTAATCCAAAACAAAGCTGACAAGAGAGAAAGAGAAACAAAGACAAATTGGGACAATCAGAAAGGAAACTAAAACCAGGTCAGTAATCACAATACAGGTAAATGGCCTAAAAATCCCAACTGAAGATAAGTGATTATCTGATCCAAATACCAAGACTCCACTACATATTGTCTACAAGAAACTAATCTGAAATGGAAATATGCAAATTGATTAAAATTAAGGAAATGAAAACATGACAAATTCTGTAACACTAAATCAAAGAAAGCTAGAAAGCTATAGGACTATACTGACATTGGATAAAGCAGATTTCAGAGGGAATATTACCAATGATAAAGAGGATCAATTTATCCTAAATACTTATATGATCAATAATGAAGGAAAAATGCATAAATCATAAATGATAGAACTTCAATAAGAAACAGAAAAATCCACAATTGCTGTGGAAACTTAAATACTTTTTTCTATAATTGATAGAACAGAGAGAAAATGCATTAGGAGATAAAAGATGTGAACAATATTATAATCAAATTGACTTGACATTTGTATAATACTGCACGACAGAACACACATTTTTAATGTGCACAGGAAGGATTTACCAAGACATACTCTGAATCACAGATGTATCAATAAATCAAAAATGTTTAAAAGCATACAAAGTATGTTTTTTGAATACAGTTCAATTAAATCAGAAATGAGTAACAGAATATATCTGTAAAATCCCCCAATATTAAAAATTAAATAAAATAAACCCTAATAACTCATGGATCAAATGAGAAATCAAAAGGCAAATGAGAAAATATTTTGAATTGATTTGAAATTAAAAGACAATACACTGATGAATTTTCACCTGCATTTGCCTTCAAAGGCAGCACCTTGATTATCCTCTTTGAAATGGTCATGGCTACATTTTCCTCTCCATTCACTCAATGAATGGCTCTCCATCTATTTTTCAGCTTCTGTCAAGCCACTGTTGCTTGAATTGAAGTCATAAAGGATATTGAGTGGTTGGGGGAAATAAAAGAATTCAACTGTGCCAAATTTGTGGCCACGAACTCACAAAACAATACATTAATGGATCTATCATTGCCTTAATGATAGATTTTTATAAAAAGTATCTTAATGACTTTACAGATATATGCAACTCATTTTAAGTTGTCATGACAGCATTTGAGCCCGTAGACTTATTTAAATCATGGAGAATATTTTGTGTTGATGATCATGTTCTACAGAGAGCAATATATATATATTACTTTCAGAGTACTTATCATACTGTTTTTAATATCTATTTTTTTGCTTTGAATTATATGTTTATGTATGTATATATCAATTCAGCCTTTTAATTTTCTATTCATTCACTTTTGATACTAAAGAATGATAATGCTTTATAATTTACACCGGGCATCATCATGTCTGTTTGTATTTTCAGCAATGAAAAAGTTGCATCAGTCTTGTTTAAACTACATCCATGTTTTCAATATTTTGCCTGTGATTTACATGATTAACTCATTTAGTGACTAGGAAAGGAGGTCTTGTGTGTTGTGCTTAGTCACGGACAATACCAGCAGGGATAAATTTAAAACTTAATTCCATTGTTACATTCATTTGTACACAATTGTCACAGTGTGTGACCCACCTTTAACCAATTTAGTCCTTAGGTTTCTGGATTACCTTTACATAATTGGCAACATAATATTTAAAGTAAGATTTATTAAACTCCAAAGTTGTATACTTGTAGAATTCAATCATGAATGGCAAAATCATCAAGAAAATCATATGTTCATTCAATTACTTTTTATTTTGACAAAATACAGACATATAAAACTGAAGATGAACTGTAAAGTTCCAAAAGACATATTACTCTCAGAGTACTTATCATACTATGTTTTAAATATCTATTTTATTTACTTTGGAATAAAATTCCTTGCAGGCAGAAACTGACCGTGTTAAGTATTTTTTTTCCTTTTTCTGCATTTCTAATTGGTTCATTATAGTTGTACATAATAGTGGGATTTGTCATATAGGCACACAATATAGCAATATAATTTGGCCAATATTTATACATTTTATATGCTCTACACAAATTATAGTTGCAAACACCAAGGAAGAACCAAAAAAGCTGGGTGTGATGGTGCATGCCTGTAATCCCAGAAACTCAGAAGGCCAAGGTGGGAGGCTAAGGCAAATTCAAAGCCAGCGTGAGCAATTTAGCCCTAAGCAACTTGGTGAGCCCATCTCAAAAAATAAAAAGAGCTGGGGATTTGACTTAGTTGCTAAGTCCTCCTGGGTTAAATCCCTGGTACAAAAGCAAAACAAAATAAAACAAAACAAGCAAATATTTATTGAATTGAAGAATAAACTAATAAATACATATGTGTAGTTTTATATATGTATATGCAATAAATAATACTATATAGGTAATATATTACATATGATATTATGCTCATATACATACTATAATGCCGCTATAATATAATAAGTCTATAGGTTCTGAATGGTCAGTGGATTACTTTAAAATTTATACATTAATCCCTACATAGATGAAATATGTTGGTGGATTATATATGAATATCATATGTATTTGTAATTATCAAACATGTATTTATGAGAATTACATATGCTTTCAAATTTATTTGTATAATATTGTACTACAAAAATGACATAATAGTTCTAGAATTCTACAGTTCCTTATGTGTGTTTATTATATTTAACTTACAAAGAATTTCAAAAAAACTTCTTTTTTAATCGTAACTTTAAAAATTCCTCAAATTAAGTAAAAATGTGAAAAAACTACTCTAGTATTAGATGATGGTGGTTAGTACTAGAAATAAGGAGAAGCTGATCTGCAATATAAAATAGATATGATTTTAATTGAAAATCAAGACAAAGAATGATAATGTAACCCTAGAGAAAACATGAAAAGACATATCTATATCAATGCTTACAGCAGCACAGTAGCTAAATTATGGAATCAACTTAGATGCCCTTCACTGGATGAATGGATCCAAAAAAAACGTCGTACATATATACAACCAAATTCAACTCAACTTTTAGAAACAACAAAATAATAGTCTTTGTGTGTAAATGGATGGAAATGGAAAACATTATGCTGAGTGAAATAAGCCAAACCAGGAGACTCAAAGGTTGAATGTTTTCTCTCATATGTGGAAAGTAGAGTAAAACTATGGATAGGGTGAAAGATAGCCAAGCTTATTTGAAATACTCACCAAAGTCAGAATAACACATGATCTAGGGGAAAATAATGCTTGAAGAAGGGAGAGCAGGGCAGGAGGATGCAGGTGGGGGGAGGATGCAGAGAGAAATGGGGGCTATAAATTCTGTATGGTATATTTTACCCCCTTGATAATCCAAGTAATATTCATACAAATGTTTAAAACCAGAAAATAAAAAATACTATACATGTATATACACATTAATATCTATAATCTGGGAGAATGCCTTGGAGGTACGAGAATGGGGAGTGGCAGGGGATCCTGGGCACAAATTGGATTCATGCTACAATGTCATTATGGGAGGATATATGAATATGTAACAACTATCCCCTCACTATGTGGATTATGTTGCACCAATTAAAAAATAAAGAATTAAAAGGTAAAAAAAGAAAAGAAAAATAAGAGAAATTAATGAATCAATCAATAAGATGGGTTCTACTTATTTTTTTTTTTTTTGCTCATGAAAAGTCACAGAGACTTTAATATGTTTATATTTCATTTAATTTTATTTTTTTAGTACTGGAGATTGAAACCCAGGGTGCTTTACCAATGAGCCCCACTCCCAGCAATTTTTATTTTTTATTTTGAAACATACTCTCCCTGTGTTGAAGAAGGCCTAAGTAGCTGCGGCTGGCAGGAAGCCTTATGCTCCTGCCTCAGCCTCCCTAGTTGCTGGGATTACAGGCAGGCACAACTGTGCCAAGCTCACAAAGACTTTTAGATCTCATATAAACTAGGTATGAAATATATAATTCGTTTTCTCAGTTCTGAACAACTGAATAATAGAGAAAACTGCCATTCATTAATTATTTTCTTCTTTTGCAATGATAAAGCTTTGACCAGTCTGAAATTACTGTTTTGCAGAATCATAGATATTTTCAAGAATGAAGAAACGTTTTGTTTTTGTTTTCTGGCCTTAGGGAACATTCAATATGTGGAAAAATTAAATTATTTTCTCTCAGCATAAAAATTGCTTAAATACTCACAAAAATACTATTTCATACTGCTCTTGAGTGTTTAAGGACTGTTATAATAGTGTATTTAATACCCATGGTTGCTACAAACAAAAATGAAGAGCTACTTAGAGAAAAAGTGGTAAACACAGATCACACAGGTTTTATGAGCAGCAGAGTGGGTTATTACCATTCAAGGATATTTATTGTAATCACAAAAAGAACCAATATAAAAAATAAAAATGTATTTTTAAATATAGTTACTGAAAAATCAACTGAAAGAATTAAATAGATTTTTTTTTTCTACATTATAACAGATAGTTCTGTTGGAAGGATTTATTTTCTGGAGTTATTGATTTCTAAAGAAGAAAAAACCTGATGATACAAATTTCCAACTCTAAGACCAATGTCCCCTAATATTTTGTGGGTTTCATTTCTATGTGACAGACAGTCCTAGGTGTGCAAAAAACACAGACTTGAAGTTTGGATGCCATACGTTCCTATATTGTCTCTAATTTCTGAAAATTATTTTAGGCAATTTCCCAAAATGTACATAATTATGAATTTGCAAAAACAAGTCAAAAACTAATTTAAATGAGAATTCAACACTAGATTCTTGTTCAAAAGAGACAAGGAAGATGGAAGAAAACACATAAATGTAGACATCATAATACACTTGATTAACTGTATTTGAGCTGAAACTTTGATTCTTAACTTAGAGATGGTTAAGGTGAAAAATAGACTACATACAAAACTCTCATTGTTTAAAATAAAATCATCCTGAAATATGTAATATACACACACACACACACACACTGGTAACATATCATTAGGGAAAATTGGATTGGATTGGCAAGAAGAATAATACAGTTGCCCCTTGATATCCAGTGAGAAACTGGTTCCAGGATCCCCCACAGATTCCAAAATCCTCAGATACTTGAGACCCTTGTATAAAATAGTATGGTGTCCATACATAATCTATTCACATTACCCTATATACTGTAAATTATCTATGGATTCCATATAATGCCTAGTGCAATGTGAATGCTAGGTAAGAAGTTATCATATGGCATTGCTTAAGGGATAATGACAAGAGAAAAAAAAGTCTGCGTATGTTCAGTATAGAAGCAATAGTTTTACTAAATGCTTTCTATCCAGATCTGGTTGAATCCAGTAATGCAGAACCCATGGATTAGGATGGTGGACATCATATCATTCTGGGTCTGACTTTGTCTACTCTTTTCACAGCACTGATCAAAGTGAACAATTCTCCTAACAGCTCTTGGGAAACTGGGACTGTAGTTCAGTTGGTAGAGTTCTAGCCTGGTATCTCATAATATCATACATAAGACTCTGGGTGTAGTCTCCAGCACCACAAAAGCAATTAAAGAAACAAACAAACAAAAAAACAGAAAACCTCTTGGGGCTCTAAGAATGGGGATATAAAGATGCAGATTTAAGAAATTCTTTTGTAACTCCTCCCTATTACATTTTTAAACTGTAACTTATTGAGTTATAATATATATAATATAAAATGTGCCCGTTTTAAAGGTGCAATTTAATGAATGCTGTTAAATCTACACATCTCTGTAAATTTTACCATAATCAAAATAAAGAACATTAGTATCAGTGGCTCAGCAGTCATAGCACTTGGCTGGCATGTGTGAGGATATGGATTTGAACCCTAGGACCATGTACACCACGAAGTGTCAGAGCAATGAAAGTCACATGGAAAAAACTAAGTAAATTTGATTCTCTCTTTCTCTTGTTTTCACTGTCCCTCTCTTAAAAAAAAATAAAAAAGGAACATTAGTATCAGTCTCAAGTTTTCTTTCATCTTTCTTTCCAATCAATACCTTCACCTCTATCAAGTTGTGCAATTTAAATTTAAACCTTGTTTTCAAATTTCCTGATATTTTTTAACGTAAAGCATTTGAGGGACTGGAGTGTTGGTTTGGCAGTTATGGCACTTGCCTGGCAAGCTCAAGTACGCAGGTCCAAACTCCAGCACCATGAGCACAGCAAAATGTTGGAGCAATGAAAACCGCATGAAAAACTAAGTCAAAAAATTGATCCTTTCTGTCTCCCACTCTCTCTCACAGTGTGCTTCTCACTCTTTTTTATTAAAAGTATATTTGATATTGGACAATAAAACAATTAAATTTTATAAAATTGGTATTTCCTCTATCATTCTACTCTTTTGCTCACCCATAGAGTTAACCAATGTAGAATACTGGTTAATATATGCATATAATTTTTATAACTATATTCATACAAACACCAAACGCTTATTAAATTATATATAAAATTGTGTGCTGTGAATATTATTTCCCATTTTACATTAATCTGCAACTTATTTTTGTTCTTTTACTTTTCACTCTATGTCACTGGCATACCATGAACATTTCTTTGGATTTTTCTTCCTTTAATAGGTGCATCTGCCTTTATTTATTCAACATTTAATTATTGATAAAATAGGCTTTAATTTAGATTTTTGCCCTGAACTATTATGTAGCAAATATTACTTTAAAATAATGATTTATTTATGCTTCCAATGTCATAAGATGGATTCTCCAAATTGTAATTGTTGGGTAAAATACTCCAAACACTTTTATTATGCCTGGTCTTTCAGGCTGTAGCATTTATATTTCTACTCAAAGACAGACTAGTGCTATATATTCTAAGTACTAGTACTGAAAGTCTTAGAGTATTCTTTTATTTTTTTAAATTTTTATTTTTGAACAACCATACAAATTTTTAACAAAATAATATAAAATGTGTATAGTTTCTGGATACTAGATTTACCCCCAGGAGTGCCCCCCTAGAGTATTCTTTTACCCCAATCTGTATAATCTCAATGAAAGCAAAATTACAAATGCAATAAATGTAGGAATATTGAACACAACTCTTCTGCCTTAATAACCACTTTTTTTTTTAAAGAAAATAATATAATCTTCAAATAAAATACTGGAAATCTTTTATCTTTTGGAAACATTGTAGTACTATTCCAACTAGTAATATTCTTGATTTTAGCACATTTATCTTAGTAGCATCAAATGATATAAAACTTCCAAAAATTAATCTGATGGAGAAAAATATACCCTATGTTGTATTATTTTTGATTTGCCTTTTTCTGACTACATGGTTTTGAGAATATTTTTATAAATTTACAAATAGATTGGTCATTTCCCATTATTTCCTAAAAATTTTGCCATTTTAAATTAAATTTATTTATTTAAAAATAAATTTCAGTGCCATATGCATGTCATTAGGCTTCCAGGACAATTTGCATTTTTCAGTACCCTAAGTAAAACTTGACTTTTGGTGGCATCCAATCACTAAGGCAAAGGGTGAGATCATTTAAAAGAAATACACTTCACTTTCTTGAAATGAAGTTACTTGCATTTCTTCACTTAGACTTCTAGCATTCTAAAGCATCGCTATTAATGCATATAAACCTTTCACATTTTGGTGCAGTGAAATATTATGTTGTTATTTGGCAGAAGAGAATAACACAGCATAGAAAACTTCACAAATTTACCCATACTTCCTCTATTAATTAATGACCTGTCTCTTTCTACTCACTTTTGTATGCCTGGGCATTCGTATGTCCTCTCAGAGTAAAATTGTAACCTTTATAGCTTTTATTGTTTTGTGTCTGACTTTCATAGTCTGTTTACACCAAAAGGGATGCCAATTTATTTGGCAGTTGTTAGCTCATTTATTGTTCAGATTCTTTGTATGTGCCGACTATTATACCAAACAAAGGGAGTATGAAAAAATATATAATACTGTTTTGTTTTGTTTTGTTCCATAACGTATTGATAGGTGAGAGAGTCAAGGAAGAAGATATGGAATCCTATAGGTTGAGAAAACTTCCAAGAGAGTGTTGTAGGTGCATACTCAAAGCTCAGGTGTTGAGAGGGGGAAAAGTTAGGCAGTCAGAGTACTTGGAATGTTCAATTCAATCAAGGGAAAACTGGTTATTTTTCTTTTAGGGTTCTTTTGACATCACCCAGTGCTAGTAAGGAGGGTCTGGCAAGGTGGATCCATAGATGCAGGCACTCCCATCTGCTAAGGAAAATGTGACATTCTTTCAAGACTGAACCCAACCAGAATTTCCCACACCCTTGTCCTAGGTTTGGGGAAAGGGAGAGGATGACCAATTGAAGGGAGATCATACTATAAAAAGGGCAAACCTTACTCCCTCTTTGGCTCTGTCCTCTTCTCCCACTCTGGGGAAGACTACTCTTTTCCCTATGCTTTGCTTTCTATTGTTTTCTTAAAATAAAATTGGTCTATCCTGCTTGCCTTGGTGTTCCTCGGTTCCATTCTTCATCTCCTTGAGACACAAACCCAACTTCCACCAACCAGCATCAGAGTCAGGGAGCTCTCCTAGAAGATGTAGTGCTTTTATTCAGTGTCAACCAAAGTACAAGGCCAGAGAAGATCTTTCAGGAGGGGAGGAGTGTATAAATCAGAGGAGTTATCATTACAAAGGCTTCAGATAACTAGGGTTAATAGGTGAGCAAGGAAAGAGAAAACCTTTCCTGAGGTTGCAGAGCAAAGTACAAGGAAAATTGTGAACAGAGCCAAATCTTCAAGGTTGCTATAGGAACTTGATTTTAAAAGTAAAAGGAAATTTCCAGTTGGAATTTAATCAAGTAAGTGCTGAGACTTGGCTAAACAAGCTTCATTCTGATTATAAAAGGAAGGATGGATCTGAGAGGAAATGCTGTCAGAAGGACTCAGAATTACTCTTGGAAGTTATCTGGACAGAGATAATAAAAACCTCAGGAAGTGACCCTGGTCACACTGTTGAAGCCTCCCTTTGATATGGATGTAATGCATAAAGCTGTGAGTCTATTCTCTGGATGGTTGTTGAAGTCTCTGCTTTCATTGCTGTTTCTTCCTTACAATAAGACTTCCCCTGTGCTTCCTAAAAAGAGCTTTAGGCTTCCAGAACAATTTGCATTTTTCAGTACCCTAAGTAAAACTTGACTTTTGGTGGCATCCAATCACTAAGGCAAAGGGTGAGATCATTTAAAAGAAATACATTTCCCTTTCTTGAAATGAAGTTACTTGCATTTCTTCACTTATCATCACTTGTACTATCACAGTCTCCACACTTACTTACACTCTGTTTACAGCAAAGTCCAATCCTGAATACTTTACATTCATTCTCTCACTTACTCTTTGTAAAATGATAAATTTAGAATTGTGATAGCCAGAGAAAGACCTCTCAAAATGCTACCAACACTTGGTCCTTGTCCCCAGTGCCAATCCAACAATTAAGACACAGCTTTGAGAAAAAGGAAAAAGAAGATTTATTTCTTTGCTAACGAAGGAGAAACAATGGGGACTCCCGTCCCAGAGGCAAGGATTCTGCCCAGCAGGGGTGTAAAAACCAGGTCGCGGTTGTTCAGCATCAAATGCAAGTTCAGGTGTGGATGTTCAAAAAGGAGTCAGACCTAAAAGCAGCTGAGCAAAGCCTTTTTATTGGGAATTGGCTCTCGGGCCAGATTCACTGGCCTGTCGGAAAGAGGGAAGGGGAAGTGGCACATGGTCCCGGCTGGGTAGTGACTTTATAGTCTGGGGTGGGCAGGGGAAATTTGGGGGCCTTATATCCCTAGGGGATTGGTTGGTGACTCCACTGATCATGGGGTGATTGCAAGACACTATTGGGGTTTATCTGCCAGCATCTGATTGGTTGTTCTTTCAGGCACGCAGGCTGCCTGATGCCCTGACCCCATCCAACTGCCTGAGAGTGACTTAACGAAGGGGCACAGATGGCTTTTAAAGGCTACATTCCAGGTGTTCTCTGCCAGAGTTGTCATACACTTGTTAATTTGGCAGACAGTCATATCTGAGGTCTTCTAGTACCCTCCCCAAATACTTCATCCTTATGGTGGGTGCGTGCTCCAGGACTGAGAACGCTGCCCAGGACGGGGAACAATGGTAATCCTGTTTACCCAGAGATTGTGGCAGGGGTGGAGGGGTATCTGAGTTAGCACTCTGAAAAGTCTGGCCAGAAAAAAAGGAAACCCTAATGTTTTGTAAGATTGCTAGGAGTTTCAGGAGAGTGGCTCAAGGGGTCAGGTTGCAAAGCCAGTGTAGACTCCTAATGTTTGAGATTAGGGTGGCTCAAGTTGGGACAAAGGCTAAGGTAGGGTGGGGAACATGCGGCTGGAGTTTCCTTTGTTACAAGGAATGGGGACTTCCTACACAAAGTCATAGAAAGAGTAGGGGGAGTGTCAGAACCAGACCTGACCACAGAGTGGAGTCAGTTAATTTACTCTCAAGACTATGTGACACTCTTTTCCTCTTGAAGTTATGCAAGTGGGTTCAAACTAATCACATAAACACTGAGTGGTAGAGAATCATTCTCCACTCTGACTAGAAAAACAGAGATGCGACAAGGGAGAAAGTGTCCAAAGAATGGCATTTCAGAAGGACATCTGTTACTGGTTCTGAGAAGCAGGGGACTATGTGGGTTTGTCTGGGATCTTCCCTCACAGTTTCCCTCTCTGAGCCTCCTATTCTGCCCTGTTCCTCCAGGCCTAGTGTAGAAATGGCCACCTATTCTTCCAAGTCCCAGAATATGGTGCTATTTCTTGTTGGGACTTCAGAGTCTGCACCTATCTTTATAAAACATCCCTTCACTGAATTATGCTCAAATTCCCCAGGTGGAGTATGATAATTATTTCTGATGAGGACACTACGTGATCAATTGAACTCATATTAGAGACACAATGACAGAGAAATAACTTAGTTTTATTTCTGATAAAAGAGTTTCCTATCTCAGGTCATCCCAGAGCTCTGAGTACTTTGATGGCTACTACAACTACACCTTTATTGTACAGGCTTCTTTTGATCAAAGCAGTTTTTTTTTTAAATAGTATTTCCAACTAAAAGTATGCTACCTAATACAGAAAGAGATTCTATTAGACATGGAGATTAATATGTTGTTGATGCGAGAGTTGGAAGAAACATGTCAAAAGGTAATATGAAGCTAAGGAAATGGAGTTAGTGGTATTCAGAGAAATAAAGCTATCAATAATAAAAACAGAATTATTCGAATATATTTAATATATTGTTTCACTTTTTGACATAATAGTATAAATGTTAGGATACCATGTGTAGGAAGGAGAAGCATTTATTAGAAAATCATCTAAAAATATCAAGACCCTCTCCAGTGGAGGCACAATGAAGCATTGTATTCTAGCACGTGTTCTAGCAATGGTCCATTGCCCATGTAAAATGCTGTACTATTTCTAAGAAAAGTGGAAGCCATGTGTCTTGCTGACCTTTAGTTTAGGATTCTATTGCAAGTCAACATAACAAATGTTGGCCAGCTATTCTAGCTTTATGTAATTTAGGATGTTGACATTGGAGGGGAAGGCAATTTGTTGTTCAGTAGAGCCTTGGAGATAAATTGGAGGACAACTTCTTACCTTGGGCTAGACAATGGCATATTCAGCCTTAGTTTTCTTATATGCAGAGCAGTTAGAATTGATTGTGCTCTAACTACTGCCTTACTAAGTTCTTATGAAGCTCAGTAAAGAAAACCCACATAAGAAGGCTTCATGATACTACCTCAAAGGCAAATCATCTATGAAAGATAACAAAATGTGGTTTGGATTATGAATCTATCTACTGCTTCATATGATCATAAGACTGTTTTTCTTTCTTTTTTTTTTTTTTTTTGAAGAGAGGGAACGTTCAAGAGAGAGAGAAAGAATCAATTTTATTTAGTTTTTCATGTGGTCCTCGTTGCTCAGACACGTCATTGTATACTTTGATGCTGGCGTTCAAACCCTTGTAGTCACGCATGCCAAGCAAGCGCCATAACCACAAGGCTGCTGCTACAGCCCCAAGACTGTATCTTTAAACCATAGTGACCTAGCTTTTTATTATAGTCACTTTCAAATTATGAGCTTGTAAAGAACAGTGGCTTGGGTTGGGGCACATTTTGGCTCCAAGACAGACTCTCAAGTATCTTCCATGAAAATATACAAGGCATGGAGATCTCAACTATCGTAACTGTAGTGTTTGAGGCAGGCATTATCAATCAAGCAAATATCAAACAGAAATTCTTAAAACAAAGACTTGGTAAACATATACATATGGATCTTTTCAGAAGCCAGAACTTGACCAAATGGGCTGTTTCTGTTGGCTGGTTACAACGATAGACATAGTTTCAACAAGCCTGTGACTATTATTAGAACTTAACAAAGTTATTTCAACTCCCTCTTTTGGTATAGTTTTGTTGATTTGAATCAGTGCTGTAGTTCTTTGTTTCTTAAACTCACATAACTATTAAAAACACATTTTCAAAAATTATATTTCCAATGAGGGAGAAAGCAGAGGGTATGTATAAATTTTATCGCTCCAGATCTCATTTCTCATGAAAATAGGAGCATTTCTTTCCATCCTCCTCATTCCCATCCCCAGATCTTACTATTTATGCAAGCAAAGCTGTTTTTAAATGACTTCGTTGGCTCACCATTCCACTGGATCTTAATTATCTCTAGAGTACACATAAAATTGTTCACGTTTATAATTACAATGTTATAATTTTTCGAAAGCAAAGTTTCTCATATATCCATCACATCTATGATCTTCCTTCAAAAGAGATTATATTGTTAACAATATTAAAGCTTCTTATAAGTTATTTAATGATTGGACTAACTGGGAAAACAAATGTACCCTTTTATATTGGAATAACAATAATTGGTCACTATCATTTTTTCTAACATAAACTGACAAACCATACTATATTCAATGCCCCTTCAGAAATTTATGAATTAAGACATGCTGCTACAAATCAAACAATTATTAAGGTAATATATATCTGGGAAATTTCAGTTTAGTCTATAGATCTGTCCAATGGATAACTTGAACACTGTAGATTTAAAATACCAATATTGTCTAAAATATGAAGTGAATAAAACAGAAATGCTAAATGTCTTTCAAATTTAAGAAATTAAAAACTGTCTTTAGTTTCAACTCCATGTAATTTCTATTTTCTGGTAACTGATATCAAAAAAAAAGAACAAAACAAAAAAGTGAACATATGACTTAGTATTTGCATCCTTGTCTCTCAATCATCTTCTTAACCTCTTGGGCAATTTGCAATGTCATTACTGTATCTGTGCACTACAGACTATGACAAAGAAAGTACAATGTGATTTACAGGTAGGGAGATCAAAGAATATTTCAGAAGTGAGGGGATATGATTTAACTGAAGAGTGACAGATGATTACACCTCGCCTCAAGCCACCTGTGATATTAAAAATAAATTAAATCCCTCAGAAGAAAAGCAAAGCCATTCAGTTTCCACACTTGTCCATAAGCTTGATGTTTATTACTTTTGGACTTGCAGCTTAGAGAAATACCCTTACAGAGATTGATTCCTTCAAAGCTTGAAAGAAAAGTCCTTTGTGAGGGGGTCAGAGCAATCTTCCCAAATATACTGAATCCTAGAAACCTTAATCTTTCCACATCTATATCTTAAGTGTTTGGTTTTCATTATTTACACAAAAGTGAGTGCTAGCTTTATTTGGTTACCTGCTAGTCCTGCAAATTTATAGGGAATTTTTATTGTACAAATGTACATAAAAAGTTGTATTTTATCAAGTATATGAAATAGGGCACATTACTTAATGTATGCAGGCAGTTTACATTCAATTGCATTGTTGACTTTGTCTAGAACCAAATGTGTTTGCTAAAAGAAGGGTGAAAAGGAAACACAATGTTTCCAAATATTGTCCCCACAGCCCCTAAATCCAAGTGTAATTTTTACAATCAGTTTTAAAGAAACACAGATCATAAATTGAAGAGCACTAAAGAGATATACATATATATTATAATATATTACATAATATATTATATATATTATGTTATATGTATATTACATTATACATATTATATTATATATTATATTATATATATTGTATACATATACACACACATACACATAGAAATTCTCTTTTACAAACTTAAGTCTAGCACTGTGGAGGTAGATGAATCTGTCATTTTGCATATATTGATGACTTCAGGAAGATTATATAATTCTTTCTCAATGTAATTTTGTGTGCATAGTTCTATTAAGTAGGAGATCAAGTTTTTCATTTACTTACTGGGAAAGGGAAAATTGGTATTCAAAAGTTCAATTAAATCAAAATATATCAAGTCAACTGCAATTCGAGAATGGAAGTAAAAGAGCAAATCAAGGCATAGATGAGATGCCTAACTCACAAATTGATCATACAGCAGAGGCCAGAGGCAAGGCAACTGTGTAGGTTATCTATTGTCACAACAATGTCTCACGATGAACATATTGTGTGTTAGCATTTAATCTCAGGCTCTATAACTGAGATAACAGTGGCAGCATGACTGTTCCATGTGCCTTCTGTGCAAGTTCTTACAGCAATGGCAAAAGGCAGGTGCAAATGAGTCTCATGTAAAAGCTCATTTCAAGTCTTTGCTTACATCACATTTGTTAATATCCATTGGCTAAAGCGAGTCACATGGTTAAGCTCAGTCTCAAAGTAGGCAGATATCACTAAGTAACATTTCAGAAGAACATAAGCAAGGTTAATGAATTGAGGTCCTATTTTTAAAAATCTAACACAAAAATTATGAAGAAAAATAAATGCAGAGTAGTAAGTACAATAATAGGATTTACTGGAAAGATAATAGATAATTCAATTTAAGCAACTTCTATCCTGTTAGAAGAGTCTTTCTCTAACAAGTGGTCTTAGAGGGACTGAGATTTAAAGATTAATGGTTTTTGCAAGGATTCCAGAGGAGACAAAGATATTTCAGTTATTGTGAATACATGAAAAGGGTAAAATGAGTTACATGGAACTCAAGGGACAGCATGAGATTGCATGTCAAGTGCAGGTGTGGGAGACAGGGATATCATAGATGCTGGGGTGTGGCAGCTAAGGCTCTGAAAGTCAGGAAATTGGGAGCCTCCCTTTGCAAAAGCTACATAAATTGGTAGATAATTATCATAAAAGTAGGTTTTAATTGAGTTGGAAGTGGAAGATGAATAAGAAATCCTGAAAGAACTGGTTACATAAAAAGGGGAAAAATGGCATAGCCATGCCTAATATAAATCCTGCTATCTCCAATGTTATTCATACTCAGCCCTGATTGTGATCATTTTGAATTCATGTATATACATACACGTATAC
>PVKS010032504.1:0-22493 GCA_004027875.1 Aplodontia rufa | reverse complement strand
AAAAAAAAAAAAAAAAAAAAAAAAAAAAAAAAAAAAAAAAAAAAAAAAAAAAAAAAAAAAAAAAAAAAAAAAAAAAAAAAAAAAAAAAAAAAAAAAAAAAAAAAAAAAAAAAAAAAAAAAAAAAAATTAAAGCAACAATCAATGAGTGAGATGCCACTAAACTAAAAAGCCAAGCTATTGGCCAAAACTGTCAAGAGAGAACCTACAGAATGGTAGATAATGTCAGATTCCTCTGACAGGGAGCTAATATCCAAAATCTACAAAGATACTCGCAGAGGCTAGAGCAAAACCCAGGCTTGGGTGAAAGTTTGTCAAATTCAAGTATTAGAACCTGCAAAGACATAGCAACATATAATCTGGTCAACCATAGATATGTGGGGTGGGAGAGAGAGAGGTAAGTGGAGGGAGGGGAGAGGAAGGGAGGATAGGGAGGAAGCTAAGGAGACAATAAACATTGTAACATACTCTTTAACCCCCTGAGAATCCAAATAATACTTGTGCAATCAATTAATTCTGAAAAATTACAATCTAAGCATTTATATAGCTTGTAGGGGTGAAATAGAAGAATCAAGGATTGTAGAACAAGTATTACACAAGAACCAAGTTTATCACAAGCCTATTTTCTGTGTTCAGACAGAATACAACAATGAACATTTAACACGTGTCTCTACTGAGGACCTGGGAGGCATGGACTCAAGGGGTGCACAAACTTGGTAATGATCTTCATGGAAATCCTGAACTCCAGGGACAGAGGATCTATTTATACTCTCCCAATCATCCAATGTGACAAGAAAGAGCCTCAGTGTCTCCTTCTAAATATTCTCCTCCAGTGAGACAAAGTCCCTCAGTTCTCAGCATCAGCTGTGAATTTTCCATCAACCTGTCCATCATCATCATCATCATCATTATGGAACCAGCAGAGGAAGAGATTCCTGAAAGCCCCGGACAGCAGCAGAGACCAGCCAGGTAAGAACTGAGAAGCCCAGCATGCATGGGCCAGAGTACCATCCCGAGCAACACACATGTGCATAAACATAAAGACAGGGAAAACAAGGAAGGGCACAGTGACCTCCACCAAGAGACAATTTATGTGGATATAAAGAGATGGTATGACTTTAAAAAAATGAACTATTAAATGCAATTAACCAAGTTCAAGAGGGAAACAGTTCTTGGTCTGACAAGTGAAACACTTCCAATCAAGAAGGGCTGAGTCCTATAAACAGAGCTGGTACATTTCCAAGATGGAAATAAAAAAATTACGTATTGGATAAGGAAGGAGACAATTAGGGATAGTGGTATTAGGCTCAGTGACAGGAGACTTCTAACAAGCTAGATCAGAAGCTCAGAGCCAAGAGCCCCCACATCCTACCACTCCAAAACAGAGACTCATCTGTCAGGCATGCAAGACCTTCCTGTTCTGCCTGAAATGTTTGCATTGATGCTGGTTGTTTCTCTATGTCCGTTCACTGTGCTCTGTGATCTCATAATAAACTTTCTTAGGTTACTTGAATGTAGTCTGAGCCCCATGGAGAAGAGTTGGCTTGAGAGGGTTCCAGAGTCTAAAACAGACTTAGTTTTTTATTTCTTTGGATTCATTTTTCAATAAAAATGGACATACTATATATTGAAGAGATTTGTTGTTACACATTCATACATACACACACTATAACAATATATTTTGGCCCAATTCCCTCCCCAGCAGTTCCCCCCTCCTCTTCTCCCTCTCCTTGGTCCCTTTCCTCTACTGACCTCCCTTTGATTATTTCTTTTTTTTTTATTTTTCTGAGTTTTAATGATTGCATGGCAACTATTTAGTACCTAAGAGGTGGAAAGTACTCTATACAATATTTGTATCTCTCCTATTCCCTCCCCCTTTCCCTCCCTTCCTTCCTCTCCTCTTCCATTCTCTTTCATTTACTCTACTAGGTTTCCTTTAGCTCATCAGTTAATTTGTATTTGATGCATCTTTATATAATCTTTTCCTTCCCTCACACTTTTTTTCTTTGTCTTACTCTAGTTTCCACATATGAGAAAAAACATTAAACCTTTGAGTGTCTGATTTTTGGTTAATTTTACTTAATATGATATTCTCCATTTCCATTCATTTATCAGCAAGGTCATAATTTCATTCATTTTAATAGCTGAGTGGAACTCTGTGGAATATATATATACCACAATTTCTTAATCCATTCACATAATGATGGCCAACTGGTTTACTTCCATAACTTGGCTATCATGAATTGTGCTGCTATAAATCTTGATGTAGCTGTGTCACTGATGTATGCCAATTTTATATCTTCTGGAAAATACCCAGGAGTGAGATAGCTGGGTCATACAGGTGGTTGCATCCCTAATTTTTTGAGAAATCTTCATGCTGCTTTCCAGAGTGGTTGTACTAGTCTGAAGTCCCACCAACAATGTAGGAGAGTTCCTATCTTCCCACAACCTCTCCAGCATTTGCTGTTGTTTCTCTTGTTGATCTTTGTCATTCAAGCAGACTTAGTTTTAAGGACAGAGAAAAAAACACTCAGTGATGTAGATATGTTAGAACCATCAGACACAGTCACACACCAGCATGACTCACTAGAGATTAATGCATGAAACATACTTAATGCATCAACATACTTAAGTCATGGAATCTAGCAGTTCTTGTCAAATTAGTGGTAGGAATACTCCCTATGATGAAGCTGCAGGGGAAGCTGAATTATCTTCCAGAGGATGCTTAAAGAATGTCCCATCAGAGCATGAGGAGTTAGTTGCATGACCTCCCATGATGAGGTTGTTTTCTGAGGAAGTCAGTATTTCAAGGTTTAAACCATAAAATGATAAACCTATTCCACCTATCTCAATGCCAGCACACATCTCAATATAGTAACTATAACATGAGAGTGCAGGATAATTTCAACAAATCCAACACAATAGGACAAATCCTCCTAGACACTCCCTTATAGCTTTTTCTCTATACCTCCTCCTTGGGAAACTATGAGCCCTGAAGATCAGAATGTGATGTTCTACTGGTTAACTCACTCTCCTTTTTTGTCTACACAATATACCCCATACCCTCCCTCACTCCTCAGCAAATACCTTCTCCTTAACCATGTTCCATCAGTAACATTTTCTAGACAGATCTGCCTACTTTGGTTCTGGGATTGAATTCAGGTAAACATGATTTCACACCTGAGCACTTTGCTTTTAATTTCATTAATTTAACTCACACACTGGTAGTCACCTCACTGTACCCATAATTTACTGTACATCTATATCCAATCTCTCCAGAGGTTTCCCTGCATTATTTCTCTGCCCAGCAGTGAGGCCAGTTCACAAAGTAGTTGCTGCCTATTTCTCAACCCTTTTCCTCAGACTTTGGATCTCACAGGAAATGCATCTCCTCTCCTTTCCTATTCAAGTGTCGTGAATTATTCCAAGACTCTTGCATTCATGATTTTCTTGTTCCGCTAACTATGGTGGTTTCTTAGCCTTGGGATTATCTTTTCTAAGCACTACGTGAATTTGCTCTTCATCAATTAGTAAATCACTTTCATTACAGGACAAAATAATTCAGATATAATAGGCATCTGCTTTGTTCTTCTGACCAGAAAAAAAGGATGAGGAAAGCTCACACACATAGCTACCTGCCCAGCATGCTAGGGTAGCTGATCCCAATAGCTGTGTTCTGTGATGACAATGTCATAATGGCAGCTGAAACACTAAGGACAAACCACCAAGCAGGTCTATCAAAGCACAGAAATATTCTAAAATTTGATAAAATAAAAGAAAAAATAGTTGATAGTATGGCACTTAAAGCAAAGTTTGCCACTGGGTTAAATTTTCAATAAATGGTAACTATTCAAAATGTAACATAGAGAAGAAATCACTTCATCTAGTTTGGAACTCTTTATTGCCTCTGAATTGGTATAAATCACTTGGTTGCCTCAATTTTCAATTCATTCATCTATAAAGTGAAATATAATGCATTAATTATTGGACTACCTACATAGGATATCCAGCAAATAGGATGGAAATTAATAAATCTATTGTCATTAGTAATTAAACTCCATTTAAATCATCTATGCTTTTTCTGTAAATTTTCACAAGATAAATCAGTTTTATCCTATCTCTCACTCCAGACAAAATTCAACTCAAAATTGATCAAAAACCTAGGAATATGACCAGAAACTTTGCAATTGCTAGAAGAAAACAAAGGGAAATAGTCCAAAGTATAAAGCTCAGGGATTATGCCAAATTCAAAAGCTTTGTCAAAGCAAACAATCAATAATGTGAAGAGAAAGTCTAGGTAATGGGAGAGAATCCTTACCAGCTACTCCTCCCACAAAGGATTAAAATCTAGAGTATATTTTTTAAAAACTCAAAAAATGCTATATACATACATACATACACACACACACACACACACACACACACACACACAATCCAATTAAAAAGGATGTATGAACTAAACATACACTTCTCAAAATAATAAGTACAAATGACCAAAACATATATTTTAAAAACATCTTTAACCATCAGAGAAATGCAAATTAAAATCACACTGATGTGTCACTCTAGTTAGACTGGCAATCATCAAGAGCACAAATAACAATAAATCCTGGCAAGGACACAGGGGAAAAGGAATCCTTATACATGGTTGATGGGAAAATAAAATAGTACAGCCACTATGGAAATCAGTATGGAGGTCCTCAAAAGTCTAGGAATAGAAGTACCATATGATCTAGAATACCATTTCTCAGTATTTACCCAAAAGAATTAAAGTCAGCATACTATATAGATACATGCATGCCCATGTTTATAGCAGCACAAATCACAGAAGTTATGTAATCAGCCTAGATGTCCATCCACAGATGAATGGTTAAAGAAAATGTAACATATATGCACCATGGAATTTCACTCAGCCATGAAGAAAAATGAAATTATGTCATTAGCAGGAAAATGCATGGAAACATCATGTTTTCTCTTATTTGTAGATACAAGAGAAAAAGGAAAACAGGGGATTTCATAAAAATAGAAAGGAGACCAAAAGAGTACAGGAAGAATATGAGGGTGAGGGAAGAAAGGAGGAAAAATGGAGATATTGGGGAATTAAATTGATTAACTTATGTGTATGTACAAATATGCAACAATAAAACTCACTATCTGTATAATTATGCACCAATAAAAATTTTTAAGCTAATTCAATTTCAGCTAATTATCAACCAATAGGGAAACTTCCAAACTAAACTACATAAGGTTTTGGCTCAAATGTTGGCATATGACCTTACAGTATGACACATCATTCCCCGCAGACATGGATGGGAACAATCAGACCACAGTCATAGAATTCCTCCTCCTGGGACTGTCTGGGAACTCAGAGCAGGAAGACGTCCTCTGTGGGCTGTTCTTGGGCATGTACCTGGTCACCATCATCTGGAACCTTCTCATCATCTTGGCCTTCAGCTGTGACCCTCATCTCCATACGCCCATGTACTTCTTCCTGGCCAACCTCTCCAGTGTTGACTTCTGCTTTTCATCAATCATGGTCCCCAAGATGCTGGTAAATCGTGTAGTGAGAAGCATGGCCATCTCCTACAGGGAATGTATGTCCCAGATATTATTCTTCATCACTTTTGGCAACATGAATGGGTTCCTCCTGAGTGTCACAGCCTATGACCATTATATAGCCATCTGTTGTCCACTCCACTACACCTTGATCATGAGGCCCAGACTCTGTGTCCTGCTGGTGACTATATCTTGGCTCATTACCAACCTGCATGCTCTCTTACACACTCTTCTCATGGCTCAACTCACCTTTTGTTCCAACAATGCTGTGCACCACTTCTTCTGTGACCCCTACCCCATTCTCAAGCTTGCTTGTTCTGATACCTTTATTAATGACTTGATGGTCTTCACAGTGGATGACTTGATATTTCTGACACCATTCACATGTATCACTGTTTCATATGCTTTCATCTTCTCTAATGTGCTGAAGTTGCCAACTGCGCAAGGGATAAAGAAAGCCCTGTACACCTGTGGGTCTCACCTCACTGTGGTCTCCCTCTTCTATGGGGCAATCCTAGGGGTGAATATGCACCCTACATCCTCCTTTTCAGTACAAGACACAGTGGCCACTGTCATCTTCACAGTGATGACACCCCTTGTCAATCCCTTCATCTACAGCCTGAAGAATCATGAAAGGAGCCCTAAGAAAGCTTATTCTTAGATCCTAGAAGTAGAACAGTTTAGCACTGGGAGGACTTGAATATCATATAATTCTTCAATTTTACAAATAAAGGATCTGAGGCCCACATACATTCAGAACTTACCCATGATTAGTTCTGTAATCATGATCATGCTTTTAACTTTGAAGAGGAGAGTTGCTCATAGTCATTATATCAGTAATTTATTATTTTCAAAAGAGCTGATTCTATGATACTCAATAGCAAGGAAAATTTAGGGCAGGATATATTTGGATATGTTTCTTGAATGGGTTGAGCAACCCCTAAGATATCAACCACCACAATTATCTGGGAATTTCATAGGATTTTAGTGATGACTCTGCTCTGAGTCAATTACCTGGTATAGTCTCAAAGGAAGATATGCAACAGTTATTGAGTTACTGACTCAGAAAATTGAACCTGCCCAAGGCCATACAACTAGTAGCTATTGTTTACAAAACGGTAACCCCTCTCTCAGGGTATTTGGTCATTTCTCTGTTAAGTAATTCTTCTTCTCCCCCAGGCTTAAAGCCTGCCCCTACCCAAAACAGTACCCTTTGCCTACTCCACAATCTAACATGTTGGTATTTTGTTAGAAGTTTTTGGTGCCAGGCAGGGTAGGTACCAGGAAGCCACAGATAATATTAGAATGCCTTGGAGCTCTTACCATTTGTATTTAGATGGGCTGTAGGAAGCAGAAATTCTCTTAAAGCTAAAATCTCTCTAAAGTGACTGTAGCATTTTTAGAGATATGGGAGCATGAATTAACTGCAGGATTGAGATTGAAACCCAGGACTTCTTACTCCAAACCCAGAGTTTGTTCTGCTGTATGGGACCAGGTGTCCAGGAGTCCAAGCCTCTTCTATTGCACATGTGAGAACTAAGCACCAACAAGATCAGTTCCCACTTTTTCTCCCTGATATCCAGCAAGTACTCAACTGAGTCTCTAGTGGTCAGTCTGCAATAAACTTCACCAGTCTTCCTGCCTGCCACTTCCCTCCTTTCTCAATTTCTTCCACTCTCATGGTCATCAGTACTCATTGTCCTCACCACCATCTCCTGACACAGACCAGTCCTGACACTGACCAGTTCTTACCTTGATCCCAGCAATAGCCTCCTAGGCAATCCCACTGCCTCTTCCTGCACATCTCCACCCAACACACTGGCTCAATTTAATCATCCTGAGCACTCATTGTATCATGCCAATCAATTTTATAGAAAATATGGAAGAAGCCAAGATAAACCCTAATATTCTTCTCTTGAAGTGGAAAGATGACCATGATTGGGCCTCAAGCTATCACTTAAACCTTCATTCTCATCAACTTCCATAATTCTCTCTTCCATTATGTTTGTTCCAAATTCTCTTCCTTTTACCTTTGCTCAATGTCTGCTAATAGGTTCCCCTGATTTTTTAAAAAAGCCTAATAACCTTGCCTTTGCCTTAACACCTTCATAAATCCCATCCCACAGGCATGCATGGAGCGCACCACACAGAGTTTCTCCAGCTAGAGTGTTGGAGCTCCCAGGAGAACGTATATTGGTGCCAGAGGGGGCCTGTATGCACATGATAAGCTTCCTCTATTCTTCTGACCTTGGTTTTACTTTACAGATAGTTTGTGAAAATGTTAGAGATATAATCACAAGGACCAAGTGTTAGTGTTTAAGGTTGCATGATTCATTTTGTTCCCCTCATCCTCTTCCTTGTATTACTCATGTCTGCATACACATCTCATCCCATTATTACATTACAGGCTCAGTTTAAGAAAGCACCACAGCTTGTGCCTGGACATAGTCCCTAAAAAGCTCAGTAGAATTTTAATTCTCTTAAGTAATCATACACTGAAGATATGTTAGGCAAATCTAATGGGTGAAGGAAACCAAAATATTTCTCCCTAAACTCTTAAGGATTGTTAATTTTAAGATTGATTATAAATCAGGAAAGCTCTCTCACATGCTCTCTCTCTCTCTCTCTCTCCCCCTCCGCCCCCACCTCTTTCCCTCTGTTTGCCTGAGGACAGGACAAAGATTCACACAAACAAGAGGATTTTCTATCCTTCTTAGTCTCCCCCAATCCCAGAGTGTAAATTCTCCAGTAATGGAGAAGTGCTGCTTATCAGCTCAGAGCTGCTACAAGCAGATGGCAGAGGAATTTGTGTGCGGACTTTCCAAACTTCCCATAGTTTCCCCTGCTCTGGGGCTTATTTCCTGTCACTTCTCTCCATTCTCCATTTCCTCCACTCTCTTGGTTAATTGGTACTCATTGTCCTCACCATCACCTCTTATGACTCACCTTGGTCCCAACAGCAGCCTCATGGGGATCTCACAACCTCACACCTCTCTTTGTACTAAATTCTTTCTTTTTCTTTTTTAAAGAGAGAGGGTTAATGAGTGAGAATGAGAGACAGAGAGAATCAATTTTTATTTAGTTTTTCAAGTGGCTTTCGTTGCTGAGACACTTAGTTGTGTACATGGTGCTGGAGTTTGAACTCACATACTCACACATGCCAGGCAAGCGCCATAACCACTGAGCCACCACTCCAGCCCCTGTATTAAATTCTTAAAGGGTATAGGGCAACAGGGAAAATCACCGTCCATCCATGCATCTTCTGAACCTCTCTGAAACCAGAAACATCTTATTCATTGCTTTATCATTCTCAGATTTATTGTATTTTGTTAAAATACTACTGAACAGCATCCCCAGTGACTGCCTTAAGGGCATGGTTACTTTCCTGAGAGAGTTGCTTGTCTCCTGCAAGACAAACATGACTTTTTTCTCTCCTGTTGATCTTCTTTGTATGAACTGGAATCTGTTTGAGCTATGAAGATTAGGAAAATAAATTCTATTTTTCTCCTATTTATGGGAAATTGGAAAGTGTCATTCCCAGTCAGAGCAGTAAAATTGAGAATTTGGGGAACTAGAGTACCCACAATGTTACTCCAGTATGTGAAAAGATTTCACAGAATTCTGGGACCCAACCAGGAACCAGGTTGAATGTCAGTATACATAGTTTGGGGTATAGGGTTAATTCTTCAGCCTATGTCTTCCTCAAGTCTCCATAAAAAATTGGATATGAGGAGATGAATGGAGATAGAGTATAGGGCAACAGGGAAAACTACTCTTAATCCACATTTCCTCCCAATTCATCCTGTGCAGTCATTATTGGTTATTAAAAAGAAAAAAGGCCTGCCTGAAAGGGGCAACAACTCTGCAACATCAGCCACCCAGTATGAAAAGAGAGGACAGACCTGTCTTGCAAGGCCTACCATGGTGTGAGCAGTTATGTGCTCGGTAAGTCTACATGAATCTCACACGTTTATCCTCTTACAACTGGGGACCACCTTAACTACATCTTCACTGACTTCCAGCATCTTGCCTCATGGCTCAGCTAAATAATGAGAGTTTATCAGGTATGGGAAAGCTTACTCCAGGGGCCCAGGTAGAATCAGCCCTAGTTATATTTCTCTCATAAGAGGGTGAGGCACTCACAGGCAAGAACTGCTCATTACTTAGAGCAAAGCATCATGAGGGCTCTCTGGTGTTTATCTGTCTAGAAGCAGGTGCAGAGTGCACCCTTTGGTTGGCCAGAAAACAGAATTGTGTCTGGTGATTTTTTCCTCCAGAGCCTGAATTAGCGAGACCAGGATTGTCCCAGGAGCCTCCTTTCCTGCAGCTTGGACTCCTGGGAACCACCATACCCTTTTCCCCACAGGCAGTTGCTACCCAGTTCTAATGAGCCGTTAGGGGCCATCTCTTTGCAAGGCAATTAAAAATATTTTGGGGAAAAGTTTAACTTCGGTTTAGTGAATGTTGAAATCAAAGATCCTCACCCATGCCTGCACAGTGCTTCAGTGCACCCATGCCTGCTCTCCCCTAAAGGACCAGGGTCTGTCCCATACCATGGACACTAGAGATAATTTTCAAAGTTCATGGAATCACCTCCCTGAAATTTGCCCTTCAAGTTTCTACACCAAGTCTAAGCATACCAGTTTGACTTCCAAAGAGCCTGGTAGTGTCATTTATAAGCAGAAGAAGCCCTTCCTGACCTTTACTGGTTATGCACCCCTCCAGAGACTGTTGCTGTTGTCCTATGTCATTTTGTCTCCTTTCTTCAGGACAGAAGCTAAGCTTTCTAGTACTTTATCTCTCACAAAGTCAATGGGCTTTAGCAGATGACTCTCTTGTGAGCATTGACACTTTGCCACATGGATATTGAAAGCTGACTTTACCTAACTGATGACCTCTGAGTCCTAATAAATCTGGCTGTCTAGTCTAACTTTTCATGTTTGAGTCTCAGAATACTGACAAGTCAATTTTCAACAAGGCCACCAATTATTTGCTTCAAACTTCATGCTTAATTTGTTACTTGTCATAAAGGATTGGTTTCAGCTCCTTGGGGGTGGGGGAAGGGCTGATATTTTTACACATTATCTTTGAGCTATGTTTATAAGTGTATATGAAACATAAATGAATTTGAAGTATTTGGGTATAACTAAGGTGCCTCTTATGCATATGCAAAATTCTAAAATCTGAAAACCAAGCCATTTCTTCTCCTTAGCATTTCAGATAGTGGATATTCTTGCTGTACTGGATTATAACTTAAAGTACAAAATAAGCATAAATAAGTATATACAGATGAAAACAGGTCATTGAATAAGGAAATAAGTAGGGGAGGAAAATTTTTCTTAGGGAAGATTTCCAAGTAATATACGTAGATACTTCTTCCACCCTTCAGAATGCGAACCTTAATCCTTTCCTGTCTCCCTTAAGGTTGGGCTGGACTTAGTAAATTGCTGCTAATTAAAGATTATAAAAAGAGATAAATAGTCTTTGCAGTGGAGAAACCTGATAAATATCACCACAACCAAGTGCTGAAGGTTAACATCATCAGTGATCATCAGTATTGGTGTCACATATCCCTGACAGAATGTGATAAGGACATAGTACCTCTGTGGGATTCTTCCCCAAGAGCCATAATGATGGTAACCATGAAAAAGTTAGAGAAACTCAAATGGACATCATCCTATATGATGACCAAGATTCTTCAGAAGAGTCAAGAATCTGACAAAGAATGAAAGATTGAGTTGTTACAAACAGAAGCAAACCCAAGAGGCACGGGTTTTAATCAGCTGTAGGAATGTAATAGGAGAGGTTCAAATACTAGTCATTTTAAAAAGACCTTTATATCTGTAGTCCACATCCACAGATCAATCAATCACTAATGGAAAATTCTCTTTAAAATCTTTTCTTTCCATTATTCCCCCCAAAATGCACTATAACAAGTATGTACATAGCATTTACATTGCATTAGGAATAATAAGTCATCTGCAGATGACTTATGCAAGTGGATGTGCATAGGTTATATGCAAATACTACACCATTTTATAAAAGACACTTGAACATCTGCAGATTCCGGTGTCTTCATAAGACCCTGGAACCCAGTCCCTGTGGATTCTGAGGAACAAATGTATTTTGTAATGATTTCTAATAGGATGATATACAGTGCTCACTGGCCATTCATGGAATGAGAATGGAAGAATCCAGGATATACCACGGCTACTAAGTTAACTGAAAGAATCATCTCCTGGCTGATTTCTGGAAGTATAAGCTTCATCAACAAACAAATTGGTCCCAGAGATAAGGGGAATGTGGCAGATGTTCTTGGGGAAACTCTTTTGATAACTGTTACTTTTAATTTATTTGGGCCTCATCATTAAGTCCTATGGGCTAAAAGTAGACACAAATGCAAAAATAGAAAAGTTTCTGCTCACTTCTCTCTACCTCCTTCCCACCCAGTTAAAGTTAGGTGGAGAGGGTTGACTCCCACACCAAGCACAGGAAGCCTTGCTAGGGCAACAGCAGGACAGATGAAGGAAATTTTGGCTGCATTTTCTACCTTAAATGTATTCCAGGAACCAAGACTGACCCTATATTTTCTTCCAGGATTTCAAGATATTCATAACATGGCTCAAATATTAATTTTTCCCATAATCCCTACTAAACTGGTTCCCACCTTTTATTTTGTCTATTATCATGTTTTACATCGGGATAACATGTAATGTCATACAACCTAAGGCATTTGTAGAGCTGTGTTGGGAAGGGGGGAGGGATAAGGGTGGGTAATTGGGGAGGGGGCTCTTGGAGGTAAATCTAATTTTCAGAATTTATATATATATTATATTATTTCGTTAGAAATTCATTTGATTGTTCAACAAATAAATTTTTGAATAAAATAAAAAATACAAAAAAGATAAAAGAAAAGAGAAAGTGATTGGTAAAGAAAGAGAAACAGAAAAAGACAGAAATGGAAGGAAGGGAAGGAAGGAAGGGAAGTAAAGAAGGAAAGAAAACTTGTCCTCCTTTGTACTGATGTCTCAAACGCCTATTCAGTTTTCCCTCAGGATCACTTACTTTTCTTGGCTAAGGTATATTATTGTTTTCAGAAAGGCTATCAGAAAAACTTAATAAGTTGTAAAAATTAGTATTATTATATACATGTATTCTACTTGAACTCTGGCCTGTTTGAACTTTCTTCAATTAATCAAATGGAATTCAGTAATTTTCATTTTAAATTTCTCTTCTTCCTTATTTGTCTCTGCCATGAGTTCTGCAAGGAATATATACATCTTGTCTGTGTATTAATTTTCTTCCTTCCAGCATACTACCTTCCAAATACTGTCACCATGGTTCTACCCACTTCCAACGCCTTTCCCAAATCTTCAAATGGTTGATATTTTTAAAAATATGTCATAAACAAAGTAAATTTATACAGGGTTTCAATATTAGGCAGCTTGTCAAAATGATTTACCATTATTGATACATATAAAGAGAATGGCTACATATTTATCTGCTTATGTGATTTCATAAACATTCTTGATTTTAAACACAAAAGAAAGTAGGAATCGATTGGTATTTCCTTAGCATGTTAAAATATATGTATTTTAATTCTGAACCCAGAAATTTACTTAATGAGGTAACATTAATGTCATTTCCACTAACTGCAGTAAGAAGGTAAGGATACTCTTCCAGTAAAATTTGGTATTAAACTCATTATACAAACAGAATTAGAAATTAAAGAGCAAAATTAATTAATTAGTTAATTAATTTTCATTACTAGGGATTGAACCTAGGGTCTCACATGTTCTAGGCAAGTGCTCCACCACTGAGCTACACTTGCAGACCCTTTTAAAATGTTGTGTTTAGATTTTGAGCATACAGGCAAGGTGGAGCAAAACTTTGTTTTGAACCCTCATTACCATCTGCTACAACCTGAGGGAACTTCAGCCAAAGGAGATGGGAGCTGGTGTAGACCACAGAACATTTAAACCACAGAAAATTGGAATGGGGGAGTGAAAGAGTCACCACCCAGCAACCTCCTTCCCTCTCCCTCCCCAAGTTGCAAGGCTCCAGCACTTGGAACAACTCTCCAGGATAATTGGTCAAACTTTACTTGTGACCGCCAGAGGGCGAGCTAAGACTATACATCGGACTTTGACTTTTTCCTTTTTTATTTTCTTTTATATGTGTGTGTGTTTCTTCGTAGTGTTGTTGCTATGACCTGTTTCTTCCTTCACCTTACATATTTCTTACCGTTCCCTTGAACATTTTATTCAATATACATATTGATATTTGCCACACAACCTGAGGCCAGGGCTCCTGGCCAGCACATTTTATTTTTATGCTATATAGCCCTCTATTAGTTTACTTCTCCATTCCCCACATCTGCCTACTCCTCTGGCAACACCCAAACTCTATTCTTCTATCTCTCATCCCACCTCAACATTATTACCCCAGTCTCTCTCTCTTTTTTCTCTTTTTTGTAATCAGATTATTTTACATCTTTACTCTCTCCCTGTTCTAGCTCCATAATCACAAGTCTCTCCCTACTTTCCTACCTCATTTCTTTGGCTCTCAGTCATCTGTAAGCTTATCACCAGTTAGCTCCATCTCCAACCAGCTGTCACAGATAGGCTGCATGTACACAGGAGCTCTGCTTTGGGCCTCACCTGGGACAACTCTACAGCTTCTACATGGTAGAAGAGAGAGCAGATCCTCCTGCCCATGCATGAGGAAGTTAGGCAGTAGCCACCTTGATCACAGGCAGGGGAGAAGGAGTCATGTTACCAAAACAGAATTCTCCACAATCCTGCCAATTCCCAACCATCTGTTGCAGATAGGCTGAGGGCAGACAGGAGCTCTGCTTTGGGCCTCAACTGGAACAACTCTGTGGCTTCTCCACATTGGCAGGGAGAACATATCCTCCCAACCACCCATGAGAAGGTTGGGCAACAGTCATCAGGACCATAGAGCAGATGAGAAGAACATGGGTCCCAAAGCAGACGTCTCTACAATCCTGCCACCCCCCATCCACCTGTCACAGATAGGCTTGTTGTACACAGGACCTCTGCAGCTTGCCTGGGAGGAGGTTGGCTTCTCCATGGTGGAGGGGAGAGTAGATTCTTCCATCCATCGGTGAGGAGGTCAGGCAGTAGCCAACTTGGCCATAGAGGCAGACAAGAAGGAATTGGGACTACCAAACAGATTTCTCCACAATCCTGCCAGGATGCTCCAATACTTGAAGTTAAACCCAGAAGAGCAGCTTAGGGACTGGACAATACATTAACTAGCCCAGAGAGATTTGGGTCAGAGGAGCACGGGGGACCCCAGCTTAGCCCAGTCCCCCTTACTACATTGGAGGACCCACATGAGTGCCTAAGACAAGTCCATAGCACACAAGAAAGCACAGGATCTTGGGCCTGGAGGCCTGGAAGAATTGCATATATGTCCAACAGAGGGAGAGCTTCTCTGCACTCACCTACTTGAGACTGAAATCTGAAAGCCCTCTGGAGATACAGTTGCTCCTGTGCTGGCCAGAAGAGAACAGCACCTCAGAGTATGAAGCAATCTGAATTCTTTGGAGCAGTAGCAACCCAGAAAATCCCAGAAGTCACTGAATGTCATAAAGGTCAAAAATAGTTCACAAGTCAGGGAATCTGCAATTGAACATAAGTATCCTGATAGAACCCCAACCCGAGTAAAGGAGGGCACAAAAAAAAAAAAAAAAAAAACAATCCATTATAAAGATCTCTTGGGAAAGAAACCAGAGAGGACTATTCAGACCCTGGCACCAACCCACACTTCACATTCAGCAAAAAACAATGGAATATCTCAATCATACACAAAGGCTCACAGACAAAATAAGGGGAAAAAGAATTTACTTCAGTTCAAGGTCCAACAAGAAATTCCCCAAAACTGAGGAATCAGACTAGAAAAGCTTCACCTCAAACTCACATCTCCTCAACCATGGAATCCATGGAATAAACCCTAAAAAATAAAATACTATCAATGATCACATTACTAAAACAACCAAAGACCTAAAAGAAGATCTCAAAAAGGAAATAAGACAGCAAAAACAAGAGATGAAAAATTTCTTTGACAAGGAAATGGATACACTGAAAAGAAAAATATTAGACTTGAAATCCTCAGCCAACTAAATCAGGAGCTCAATGGAAGAATTAAATAACAGATTAATTTCTGTAGAAAATAGAAACTTGGCCCTTAAAGAAAGAACTTCTGATAATTGAGATAGACTGATTAAGCTTGGGTGCATGGATTATAAACAGGAAAAAAAAACTCACAGATTACCATCAGAATTTTTTAAATATCTGGGATGAAATCAGATAAAACAATATAAGACTGATTGGGATACGAGAAGAAATTGAAATGCAAATAAATGGTATAAAGAACATTTTCAATGAAATATCTAAAGAAAAAATTTCCCATATTAGAATAAAGTCAGATATGCACAACCAGGATGTACAAAGGACATCAAATAGGTCTAATCAAATGAGGAACACACTAGCACACATCATATTCAAAATGTATAAAAAGGAAATCAAGGGGAGAATATTAAAAGCTGCAAGAGAGAAATGCCAAATAACATTCAGAGGCAAACCGATAAGAATTACCTCTGACTTTTCAGCTCAGATGCAAAAGCAAGCAGATCCTGGAAGGAGATATTACAATCTCTGAATGACCACAGTCTATAACTGAGAATACTTATATCCAGCAAAACTCAGGTTCAAATTTGATGGAGAAATAAGAAATCAGCAACCCCTGCCCAGCTGAAGAACAAACCCAGGCCTATTCTGCTCTGGGCACCAGCACACGCCCAGGAGCATTCCCACCTGGACTAGACCTTGACCCAGGCCTTTTCTGGCCCTGGCCTGGCAGGTGCCCAGGATAACCCTACCTTCCAAAAAGGAAATCTCAATTCAGATATCCAGAAGAAGCTCTTCAAAAATGAAGAATCAAAAGAGGAAAAGGTTACCTCAAAACCAAAACTCCCAGAAATGGATGCCATTGGTAGGGATCAAGATAAAAACTTTGAAAAAATCATCAATGATCTGATTACTAAAAGAAACAATGAACTAAAAGAAGATATAATGAAGGGACTAAGTGAGAAAACTCAAGAAATGAAAAACTCTATTATCAAAGAGATAGACATACTTAAAAAGGAAGAAACAGAGGTAAAATCTGCAGTTAATTACATGAGAGGAAACATGGAAGAATTTAATAATAGACTAACTACTGTAGAAAACAGAACCTCAGCTCTTGAAGAAAGAACTTCTGACAATGAGGACAGGCTAAGCAAGCTCAAGTACATAGATGACAAAAAAGAAAAAAAAACTCATGGAACATGAACAGAATTTTAAAACTGTCAAGGATGAAATGAAAAGAAACAATATAAGAGTAATTGGTATACAGGAAGAAATCGAAACACAACCAAGTGGGATAAGGAACATTCTGCATGAAATAGTAAAAGAAAATTTTCCCATATAAAAATAGAGTCAGATATGCTCATCCAGGAAGCTTATAGGACACCCAATAGGCCTAATCAAATGATAAACTCACCAAGACACATAATATTCAAAATGTACAATAAGCTGCAAGGGAGAAATGCCAAATCACATTCAGAGGCAAAACAATAAGAATCACAGCTGATTTTTCAGCTCAGACTCTGGAAGCAAGAAGATCATGGAAGGATATTTTTCAACGTCTGAATGAACACAACATGCAGCACAGAATACTAAACCCAGCAAAACTCAGCTTCAAAATTGATGGAGAAATAAATTTTCATGATAAGATCAAACTTAAAGCATTCATAAACAGAAAAACAGCATTACAAAGAATCCATAAAGGCAAACTCCAGATAGAATAATGGGCAAACATTCCTCAACACCCACAGAGGAAATTCAATAAAGGTGTATACTATCAATAGACAATAAAGACAGCACAGAACTTACTAATAAAACACAATGACAGTGAACCAAAACTACACAACTATTCTAACACTGAATGTGAATGGTCTCAATGCACCAATCAAAAGACATAGACTAGCAGATTGGATCAAAAAACAAAACCCAGCAATATGCTGCTTACAGAAAACCCACCTTACAGTCAATGACATCCACAGATTGAAGGTGAAAGGATGGAAAAGAATCTACCAGGCTTGTGGCCCAAGAAAGCAAGCTGGAGTTGCAATTCTAATATTTGACAAAGTGAACGTCAAACATAAATTAATCAGAATAGATAAAGAAGGCCACTACATCCTAGTAAAGGGAACAATACAACAGGAAGATACAGCCATAATATATACTCTCCAAACATCAACACTCCCAACTATGTGGAAAAATTTCTCAAGACATAAAACCACCAGTGGACCTCAACACGATACTACTGGGAGATTTTAATACTCCTCTATCACCAATAGATCACAAAAAAAAAAAACAGCAAAAAAACCCAGTAGAGATCTCCAGTCTAAACAACACAATGAATCAAACAGACTTAACAGATATCTACAGAATATTCCACCCCAAATTGCCAGAGTATACCTTCTTCTCAGCAGTACATGGATCCTTCTCCAAAATAGATCATATTCTAGTTCATAAAAGAAATCTCATCAAATATAAAAAATAGGAATTATTCCATGTATCCCATCAGACCATGATGCGATGACCCTAGCAATTAATAGCAAAAATCATCACAGAGGGGCTGGAGCAGTGGCTCAGCGGTTTCGGCGTTTGCCTGGCAAGCACGAGGACCTGGGTTCAAACCCCAGCACCACGTACACAACTAAGTGTTGGAGTAACTAAATCCATGTAAAAAACTAAATAAAGTTGTTTCTCTCTTTCTCTGTCTCTCTCACTGTCCCTCTCTCTTAAAAAAAAATCATCACAGAAAACATACATATACATGGAAATTGAATAACACCCTGTTAAATAAATGGATCCAAGAAAACATGAAACAGAAATTAAGGAATTCTTGGAAGAGAATGAAAATCAAGACACAACATATTGAAACCTCTGAGTCACCATGAAAGCATTCTTAAGGGGAAAATTTATAGTACTGAGTGTCTACATTAAAAATCAGGAGAAATCCCTAACAAATAAGCTTATGCTCCAACTCGAATCTCTATAAAGGGAGGAAAAATCTAATCCTAAAGTTAGCAGAAGACTGGGAATAATCAATAGCAAAGCTGAAATCAATGAAATTGAGAACAAAAAAAGATAAAAAGAATTGACAAAACAAACAACTGGTTCTTCAAAAAAATAAATAAAATTTACAGACCCCTAATTTAACTAAAAGAAGAAGAGAACCAAAGCAAATCAACAAAATTACCAATGAAAATGGGGTGATCACCACTGCCACATTGAAATCAAACAGATTATCAGAACATATTTTGAAAAACTATACTCCTCCAAATCTGATAATCTGGAAAACATGGGCAAATTTCTAGACACGTAAACCATCACCAAATTGACACAGGATGAAACTGAAATCCTAAACAGCCCAATAACAGATACCAAAATCTATACAGCAATTAAAAATATTCCAAAGAAGAAAAGCCCAGAATCTGATGGATTCCCTGCTGAGTTTCACCACACCTTTGGAGAAGAGCTAACATCTCTTCTTATCAAGCTATTCCAAGAAATTGAAAAACACTTTTTATGAAGCAACCATAACTCTGATATCAAAATCCAACAAAGACTCATCAAAAAAAGAAAACTACAGACCAATATCCCTCATGAACATGGACACAAAAATCCTAAATAAAATTCTCACAAACCGTATTCAAAAACTCATCAAGAAGATAGTTCATCATGATCAAGTGGGATTCATTCCAGGTATGCAAGGCTGGTTCAACATATGCAAATCAATATATGATTCATCACTTAAACAGAATTTAAGGACAAAGCCCTATGATCATCTCAATAGATGCAGAAAAGACCTTTGATAAAATACAACACCCTTTTATGATCAGAACTCTAGAGAAAATAGGGATCAAAGGAACTTATGTTAACTTTGTGAAGGCCATACATGCCAAACACTCAGCTAGTATAATACTAAATGGAGAAAACTTGAAAGCATTTCCACTAAATTCAGGAATGAGACAAGGCTGCCCACTTTCACCATTTTTATTCAATATAGTCCCCAAGACCCTGGTTGGAGCAATCAAACAAGAGAAGGAAATCATAGGGATAAGAATAGGAAAAGAGGAAGTTAAACTATCCCTTTTTGCTGATAACATTATCCTATATCTGGAAGATCCAAATATCTCCACCAGAAAACTGCTAGAGATAATAAACAGATTTGGCAAAGTAGCAGGCTACAAGATCAACACCCATAAATCAATAGCTTTCCTATACACTAACAATATTAGTGCAGAAGAAGAAATCAGGAAATTGGTCCCATTCACAATATCCTCTAAAAGAATAAAATACTTGGGAATTAATCTAACAACAGAATTAAAAGATGTTTACAAGGAAAATTATCGAACACTGAAAACAGAAATTGCAGAAGATCTGAGAAGATGGAAAGATGTTCCATGCTCTTGGTTAGGCAGAATTAATATAATTAAAATAGCCATTCTACCAAAAGCACTATACAGATTCAATGCAATCCCCAATTCTAATGTCATTCTTTATAGATATAGAAAAAGAAATTCTCAAATTCATTTGAAACAAGAAACCCAGAATAGCCAAAACACTACTAAGCAAGAAAGATTAAACAGGTGACTTTGCAGTACCAGATCTAAAATTATACTATAAAGCTGTAGTATTACAAACAGCATGGTAATGGTATCAAAATAAGAATGAAAACCAATGGAATAGAATAGAAGACTCTGAGACAAACCCAAAAATCTTTAAACATCTGAGGAGAGACAGCCTATTCAACAAATGGTGCTGGACAAACTGGACAGCCACTTGCAGGAAATTGAAATTAGATCCTTATCTCTCACCTTGCACAAAAATCTAATTGGATCAAGGAATTAGAAATTAAACCAGCTACCATACAAATGCTAGAAGAAAAATTAGGACCAATACTCCAGCATATTGGAGTTGGCAATGATTTCCTCAACAAGACTCCTATAGTGAAATAATTACAGTTAAAAAATCAATGAGTGGGATGCCATTAAACTAAAAAGTTTCTGTACAGCCAAGGAAATAGTCAAAACAGTCAAGAGGCATCCTACTGAATGGGAGAGAATCATGGCCTGTGATGCCTCTGACAGGGGACTAATATATAAATATAACTCAAAAAATTCAACAACAAAAACACAAGCTAATCAAAAAATGGGCCAGATCACTGAACAGAAACTTCTCAACAGAGAAAATTGAGCAAGCCAATGAATACACGAGAAAGTGTTCTAGATCACAGCAATCAGAGAAATGCAGATCAAAACTGCATTAAGATTTCACCCCACTCCAGTCAGACTGGCAAAGATGAAGAAAACAAATAACAAATGCTGGAGGGGTTGAGGGGGATAGGAACACTTGCACACTGTTGGTAGAATTGCACATTGGTACAGCTGCTCTGGAAAGCAGTGTGGAGGCTTCTTTAAAAATTAGGATTGGATCCAACATATGATCCAGCTATCCCTCTCCTGGGTATTTTCCCAGAGGAGTTAGAATCAGCACATTACAGCAACACAACAAAAGCCATGTTCATGTCAGCTCAAATTACAGTGGCTAAATTATGGAACCAACCCAGATGCCCCTCACTGGACGAATGGATCCAAAAGCAGCTCTAGCGCATGTATATATGTGTGTGTGTGTGTGTGTGTACAATGGAATTTTGAGTTTTACTCAGCTATTAGAAACAATGATATTGCATCCATTGAAGGTAAATGGATGGCAATGGAAGAAATCATTCTGAGCAAAGTTAGCCAAACCCAGGGAGTCAAGGGCCAAATATTTTCCCTCATTTGTGCTGGCTGGAGCTAAACCCAGGGGGAAAGGTAGATAAACTCATGGATTAGAATCATAGAACAAAAATGCAATTTGTTAATATTTATGAGACATGGTTGCAAGATACTGCATAAGATACTTGAATAAGGGGCTGGAACGGTGGCTCAGTGGTTATGGTGCTTACCTGGCATGCGTGAGTATGTGAGTTCAAATCCCAGCACCACACTCTCTCTCCTTCCCTCTCTCTTTTCTTAAAGAAAAGATATTTGAACAAGCTATGCTGCATGACTTTACAGAAATGTAAATGTTTAAACCTCTTCTCAATATATAACAAAGAGTAACAAGGGATGATAGGAAGGGAGGAGAAGGGGAAATGTTGGAACTGAGATAAAGCAAGGTACATTCCAAGCATTTATAAGTATGTCACTGTCAGGAAGTAAAGTCAAAAATCAGTGATTGGGATGCCATAAAACTAAAAAGCTTTTGCATTTGCATTGCCAAGGAAATAAGCAAAAGAGTCAAGGGGTTTCCTACAGAATTGGAGAGAATCATGGGCTGTGATTACTCTGACAGGGGCCTCATATCCAGAATCTATAAAATCCTCAAAAGTCTCAACTACAAAAACACAAACAACCCAATCAATAAATGGGCCAAAGAGCTAAACAGAAACTTCTCAACAGAGGACATTGATCAAGCCAATGAATACATAAGAAAGTGCTCCAAATCACTAATCAGAGAAATGCAAATGAAAACTACATTAAGATATCACCTTACACCAGTCAGATTGGCAAAAATGAAGAAAATAAACAATAATAGATGCTGGAGAGATAGGCACACTAGCACACTGTTGGTGGAACTGCAGACTGGTACAGCTCCTCTGAAAAGCAGTGTGGAGAATACTCAAAAAACTAGGGATGAGCCCACCATATGATCCTGCTATTCCTCTCTTGGGTATTTTTCCAGTGATTTAGAATCAGCACACTACAGTGACTCAGCGAAATCGATGTTCATAGCAGCTCAATTTACAATACCTAA